>SNQJ01S0024238.1:110028-130215 GCA_010110895.2 Picea sitchensis
ATCTTGTTTGACCCCATATACCCTAAGGCACTGATCTTTAGCCTCCAACGTTGAAGTCCTAGTGTCCAAAACAACTCTCAAAACTTTGAATTTTGAAACCCTAACTAACAAACTAATCTAATTAAGGCTGACGTCACAGTTGGTTATCTCATCTTAATGCAACAAATGTTGAATATAGGCAATTAGATGATGAATTAAAGCATTTATTGAGTAAAGTGTTGGTTAGATACATTGTTAGCTTTATCATCTTGATAGTTATTGATGAATTGATGCCTTTTCATAGCTAATTGATAAAACGTTGATTTCATTGGTATCTATTGTTTTACATTGCTTATTAATTAATAGCAGATAGTCATTGAAGTACTAACCCATTGAGTTATAGCCTGCACATATACTATATTATTGTTGTCTTGTTCTGGGCAAGTGTTTTCATTTGGGCATACACTTCTTTATTGGCTGATTAGCCGGACTGTCTAATCTTGGTGGTAACCTGTGAGGAGGAAACTTTAAACTTGACTTTATACCTTAGCCTCTTCAAAACCCCAAGTTGTCGGGGACGTCTCCCCTGGGTTAACCTCCCTAAATAGAAAGAACCTCCCCATTGAGGTGACATTGGGTGGGGAAGGTTCTTGTTACACCAGTTTTCCCTCTATTCTCTAGCCATTTGACTTAGCTACAAACTGTGCGATAACAGTTCCAAATCGAATCACAGATCTTCCAGAACACCTCCCTCTGTGAAAAGTATAGGCAATAAGGTTTTCAGGGCATACGTGATGAAAACGCCACAATTTTTAATTCATTCATCCTTCATAATGAACCGATAATAGTCACAGTGTTTACCGACACAACGTCCCTTAACTAACTGAACCGACCTGGGGCACATAGAGACTAATTTTGACAGTACCCAACCTTTTGGAAATGGCATGCATGTACCGTTTACACATGTTTTTGAGTCTAACATCCCTTCTCATTTCCAAGGGCCAACCGTCCACTTGCTGACTTCAACCATTTCATTTCCATGTACCTGACTTCACATGTTTGGACACATGGGCCATTACTCGACTGAAAATTGACTCTAAATGGAAGAAAAAATTGTGGTGCTAACATCTGGCTCCAACGGGGATGCTATCCTCCCCGCGAGGTAGCAAAGAATAGTAGACCAAGTGCCTGGCCATTGGGCCTTATTTTGACTCTTCGACATTTCAATATGAAAAACAAGACGCAACCTAAACCTGTCGACGCAGTTTATAAAAAGACTCAGCATCAAACTCAGGGGCTTCACTTCGGGCTTCAATTTTATACTGACCTACTGACTTGACACAAAATAAAATGACTATTTACAATGACAGATGGATTAAACAAAATTTATTTCATCAGATAATGTTTCAGGAACCTGTCGTTTACAGGCCCCCAACCAAGGCATTCTCCATTTAATCCTTCTGGGAAATAAGCATTGTTCCCGCAATATGTGTTAATTTTGAATGGACCTGTCCAAAGGTTATCAACCTTTTCGTGATTTCCTTTGTCCTCATTCCTCGCATCCCACCTCAACACTAGATCACCCAGCTGAAAATCCTCTGGCTTGGAACATTTTTCAAAAGCTTTCTTTATCTTTTCCTGGTGGATCTGTGATCGATGGTACACTTGTTCCCTCATTTGTTCTGTGTGAACCAATTGTTTTATTCTTCTCTGTGTGTCATTTGGTTCAGCCTCCTGCTCTTGCAGCAGTTTTCTGACGGACAGTCCCAATGTAGTAGGAAAAATGGCGTCTACGTCATACACAATCTGGAAGGACAACATTGAAATGGATTTCTTGGTGGTAACCTGATCCGCCCACAATGCGTAGATAAGCTTTTTATGCCAAGCTTTCTTATTGTCCTGCAGTATCCTTTTGATGATCATGGTTAGGCTTTTATTTGAGGACTCTGCTAACCCGTTTCCTTGTGGGTAGTACGTCGTAGAATGCCCCATGGTTATATTGTAGTCTTGAAAAAACTTTTCCATCCTCTTGGACTTGAATGCACCCACATTATTTGTTATGATATTGAAGGGACACCCGAATCGAGACAAGATGTCTGTCTCCAAGAATTGGATGATTACTGCATCGATAGCGTGTTTCATGGGGATCGCTTCTATCCATTTTGTGAAATAGCCAGTGGTCATGAGTATCCATTTGTGTTGTGCTGAGGATGGCGGATTTATTTCCCCTATGAAATCTAAACCCCACTACATGAACAGTGCCTCGACTAAGATCGAATTTAGTGGCAGGGGTTGTAGCTTCCTTCTCCTGTCAAAAATCTAACACTCATGACAGTTAAAGACCTCTTTGTACATGTCTACGAAGATGGTAGGCCAATAGTAGACCACCCTTAGGATTTTGTACGCGGTGTTTTTCCAGTAATGGTGTCCCCCACAGTCGCTTTTGTGAAATTATTTTGTGGCTCGCTTCACATCAGTCTCCCTCAAACAGCTCAGCAGCATTCCCCCATGGTCTTTCCAGCAGAGTGAGTTGTCTAGGATGAAGAACTTAAGAACTTTAAGCTTGATAAATATGGCCTTAGTCTTACTAATTCCCAGAGGGGCCTGGATATTGTTCAATACATAGATTTTATCGGCATACCACGGTGAATCGACAAACTCCTGGGACACTTGTGCAATTGCTTCTTGAGGACTCTTTAACATATCAGCGATGAAATTCATACCCACCACATCGCAGTCCGACTGTGTCATTAGATTTTCCATGCCCTGACCCTTAATTAATTTCATGGGCTTGATCTCCAGGTCATATTCCAGCATGTCCGCTATCCACTTGCCTCTCCTTCCTTCAGGGTTGGACTGAGTCAAGATATCCTTTATTGAGTTGTTGGGAATATAAGAAATGATGTGGCAATGCAATATGTACATCCTGAACTCCTTCAAATCCTTCACTAAAGTGTACACTTGTTTTTCCATGATGTCATAACTTAGTGGATAATGTCGCAGTGTCTTGTTGAAATAGGCTATAGGCTTCTCGAAGTCTTGTTCATATTTTTGCAGCAACACGTTGGCCATTGTATGCTCTGAGGCGAAGGAAAACAGGATGAAATCCTTCGTGAAATATGGAGTAGATAGCACAAGCACTTTAGTCAATGCCACCTTTATATCTTCAAACGATTTCTTGGCCTTCGGGTTCCACTTGATCTCATTTCCCTTCCTGAGCATGCAGGTGATATGTTTTATAATCTCTGCCATACTTGGGATGAATCTCCTCAAGAAGTTTACTTTTCCCAGGAAGGATTGCACTTCTTTTTTACTACATGGAGTGTCGATCTTCAGGATTCCTTCCACCCTGTTAGGGTCTATATTGATGCATTCCCTTAAGATAATATCTCCCAACATCTTCCCTTCTTCCACCTCAGAGTGTGATTTCTTAGGATTTAGCGATATGTCAAACTTCCTACACTTCTGGAAAACTTTCTTCAAGTGCTCAAGGTGTTGTTCATCGGAGGTAGAATACACTGTGATATCGTCCAGATAGATCACAATGAACCTATCCTTTCCGTCAGCAAACGCGATGTCCATTTCCCTCTGGAAAGTGCCTCCAACTTTCATCAGGCCGAAAGGCATCTTGGTGTACATGAACGTCCCCCATGGAGTTGTGAAAGTTGTTTTTTCTCTGTCGTCTGGGTGGACCATGATCTGATTATACCCTGAAAATATGTCCAGCATGGACAACTTCTGGGACCCCACCACCTTTTGTAGGATCTAGTCCATTTTGGGAAGAGGATAGTGGTCCTTAAGGGACACCTTGTTTAAATTTCAAAAGTCTACATGCAGTCTTATCTCGCTGCTCTTCTTTCTCATAGGCACCAGATTAGCTAACCATTTAGAGAACCACAAAGAAACAATAATCTAAGCGTCGAAAAGTTTATTTACCTCTTTCTCGATCAACGACAGTAACAGGGGATTTATCTGACGTAGCTTCTTTTTGAATGGCTTCTGATATTATTTGAGAGGTGTGACATGTTGAATTACTTTGGTCTCATACACCTTCAAATCGTCATAGCTCCATGTGAAAATGTTGGGGAAATCCTTCACGAGCTTGGCGTACTCTTGCTTGACCTCTGGACTAATAATTTTCGATAATTTTATCATTTTCGGGTTCTCCTCAGTCCCGATGTTGCAGTCCTCCACATCCTCTTCGCTTGTAGTGATATTGGGATTTTTGGCCACGTCATTTTTGTCAAACAACATTTCCAGTGGCACTAACCCCTTCAAAATGATATTATTCTTTAGTTGTATTATGTCCCTTCCCACGATTTAGTTTTGGAAATGTTCTTCATTACTGCGTGCATCTGCGCTCCCATATTTGTCACAGTAGTCTTCATCATCAATGTTTATGTTAGCGAACTCGTCGTTCATCTGAAGAAATCTCTCTACCTTCTTGTCTTCTTCAAACACCTGTTAGTATTTGATACTATCAAGCATTGTCGACCTGTGTTTGAATTCAATCTCATATTTTTTGTTCGGGAAGATGGGGATTTTGAAAACTGAGGCTAAGGTGGCCAGTGCGTCAGCAATCTGATTTTTCTCCCTTGGGATAGCAGATATGTTGTACTCTGAAAAATCTTTGAGCAAGTCCAGCGTCAAGTTCTTGTATGCTCTCAGCTTGGGGTGCTTTGTCTGATATATGCCTTTACCCTGGTTTATGACCAGTTCAGAGTCCCCGCGCACTATTATCATCATTGCGCCTAATTCTTTCAACACCTTCAGGCCCAGAATCAATGCCTCGTACTCGGCCAATTTGTTTGTGCACTCGAACACGAGCTTGTATGAGTGCATTTTTATTCCTATTTCAGGGGAGCTTACCCACACGTCGGCACCTACTCCTTCCTTTCTAATAGCGCCATCGAAACTCATGCTCCATACCTCGTCCTTCATGCGATTTTTTAGGTCGGCGCACTCTGCTTCTTTCCATGTGATTTCCTCATCGATCGTCACGATGATTGTTAGCTCCTCCTCTTAAAAACTTAAGTCATTGTAGAAAATACAAGAACCAACCTCATTGTCAATGGAGTATATGGGGTGGTTATTTGGCTGTGTCTTGCTGCTCACCATGTGTTTCAGCAACACTTCTCTGCACAAACGTTTGTCATGGCCAAAAATAGGGGTGGTGGCATATGACATGTCCATATGCAAGCTCCCCTTTAACTTTTCATCCCACGATCTGGACAGCAGCATGCCAAACTTAGGGGGTATGTATGCCACAACCACATCCATAAACATGTTCTTCGAAGGGATTTGGGCCAATGACACGACTAAGTCCTTGATGAGACCCAAGCACTTGACTTTCCTCGAGTCAAAAGAGAAAAGGTTCTTGTAAGGTCTGGTGATATCAAAACCCAGTTCATGCATGATCACCTTTGGCATGAGGTTGTGTCACTCGTCGAAATCCAGCATGGCGTTATGTAGGGTCATGTAATGAACCTTCAAACTAACGTAGAACGGAGGCACGTCCTCGGTATCACTTGTCTCCTCGACGCACGGAGAAAACAGAATAGCAGGGTGATCATCTTGAAAATGCAGGGTGTCAGGGGTCCCTCCCATTTTCAGCATTTTAATAATTTCGTCTCCCAATACTCACCCTTTCTGATGAGTTCATTGAATAGGACAGAGATTTTGATTTTATCCATTTTATGCTCAAAATTAAAAGGAGGATAGACTTTCTCTACCTATTTTCCACTCGCTTCTCATCATGAGTTGGGAGTTTTCTTCGGGGCCTCTTCCTTCGAATTTTCCTTCTCCGTTGCATCCTTGGTTTTGTTGTCTAGCCTCGGTCATCTTTTGGAAGGGGTGTCTGCTGGAGGATTCTTCGCAGGATTTTTATGTTGAGGCTCGGTAGATGCTTCCTTGCTCTTGAAGTTGTATCTTTTATGAAACTACATGATGGCGTACTAGTAACCCTTTCTGAACTCTTCCATTTCCCAGGACAGTGCATCGTCAATTTCCCCAATCCATGCATCGTTTATCTACAGCATAACACTGTCATTTCTTCTCATGTATCGGTCATGTTCACTCTTCATCATAAACATGCACGGATTCTTGTAATCGCAACAATGCATTTGGTCCTCGAATATTTGATCGAAGTCTTCATCCATGTAATTGTTTTGGAATGGAGACCTTGTTTGTTGTTCGACTTGATCTCTCGGCTCCCTATGTTCCCTTTGCTTGATCTGAGGGACTTGACCCCTTTTGAGCTTCTCATTTCGGGGTTGGGGGTCCTTCTTCTCCTAGGTGGCGGGTTTGTTTCCCACATACATTTTCTCCATTATCTTCTCCATGGTTCTCATCATTAATTCAAACTTTTCATCTGTGGATATCGATGTTGATGGTTGCGCGTCTCCTTGGGGCCTCTTCTCACCTCTGTTAAATCTTGCTTTGATATTTCCCGACACCATCATATTCACCTCAAACTCAATCACATTACTCATTATCGCATCTAGGCTTACTGATCTTCTCTCTCTCAACAGCAAGGCGAAATTGTTGTCGAAAGAGTAGGCATAACGCAACTACACAGCTTCGGGGGGTGGCTTGACTTCTACAGGAATCGAGTTATACACCTTCATGAAATAGGATGAGAATTCTTGCACCGTCTTGTCTGATTCCTTCTTCATGTAATTGTACTATGTTAACAGCTGCAAAGGGTTTTTCTTGTCTCCCCATTTATTAATGAAAGGCATCTTGAATGGGGTGTAGTTTTGAATGATTGCGAGCGGGAGGGATTTGAACCATATCCTCACCTCCCCTGAAAGGATATGCATGAATAACCTCATTTTCGCATCTGCATAGTCTACCTCCTCTAGGTCTACGAATTCGTTGAACCAATCCAAATGTTTATGGGCTGAAACATCCCCTTCAGTGTCATAGAGCTTGATCCTCTAGCTATAATTTTGGGGAAAATCATTAAGTTGGGCGGGCAGAATGAGGGGGTCGAATCTGGAAGCCATGGGTCTAGGAGGGCTTGGGACTTGAGGGATGTTATCAGACACTGAGGCTTGGAATATCTTCTAGTCGAAAACTATCTCATCCAAGTTGGTTTTTGACTTAGACCTAAACAGGGTTTGCTCGAATAACTCGTCAAACTCTAGGTCATCGATGCTTTTTGCGTCGTCTTTAGGTAAGGAAGGACTTCTGTCCAAAAAATAGAAATGGTTCGACACTTGCTCTCTAGTCTTGCGCAGAATCTTCTCGGGGTCGTACATAGGCTCTATAGGGTTTGGGTCAGGTTTTTCTCTGGTATAGATTTCTTCGAAGCCAGGGTTCCTGAACTACACTAATTTATTCTATGGGTATTGTCGACTGGAGTCACCAGGGTAAAGGTTTTATCCGGTAGGGATGTTTGTCCCTATGTTACCCTCAGGGGTCAAACTGCAACGTTAGTCATTCTCCCAGGAAAAATCTATTCAATTTCGTCCTTGGCAATGGCGTCAGAATGTTAGCACTCTATAAATCTATTCGGCTAATAAACAAACGATGAAGGTAACTTTTTCAACCAATTTTGAGACATGAAGCTAGCCTTTCGGCTCTGGAGAGGGCCCTCTCAAGAGGCGCGATCTCCGCACGGGATATGGCTCTTAAAATAGTGGCTAGATTTAACACCTTTGATATAATGGGTTATGGTTATATTGGCGCAAGAAAGTAAGACTTGGGCTATGGAGTCAATTCGAGAAAATGACAGAAACAAATGACTCGGTGAATGAAACTTGAGAGGATAAGGCTAAGAGAGCAACAGTTTTCAAAATCATAATGTGGTGGGGAGAAAATACAAGTAACTCGGAGCACCGTTGCGGGTTTGAACCTCTGACCTCCTCCCACATGTATTAACACCCTAAATATTGTGCCAAAGGCACCTCTTATTATGGGATGCCAACAATATTGTATTAATTGTTTTCATGGAATTCACAAAGCAGTTAGGTTTGTGCCCTATTTAAGCTGGCACCCAGACCAAGGAAGGGGACAGAGTACGAAAAATTCATATGTGTGGCATAGATAAGCATATTCACCTCGAATTTCATGCCATAGGGTATCTAGAATTTGAGCTTGCATTGTAATGCATTCCAAAGGGTTCCTTGAAGTTAGAATTTCAAGAGGAATTGAATGGTGCACTATGTTTCTGAGTTTCAGCAACATATAAAAAGTTCATTGTAATAACACATGCATTTGATCATTAATAAACTGGTCTCTCAATTGGAAGTGGACCTGGAGATGTAGGCCCAGATGGGTGAAATCCATTAACAAACTTGTGTAATGTCCTTATCATCGTTGTTTCTATTTTCACTCAGCTTTCTTGCAAGTTATTCATCAATTTTAATAGAGTTGTGGATAAGTAAGTGAATTCATAGTATTTGTAAAATAGTCAAAGCGATCATTTATATTTCAAATCAGGTTGGATGTTTATGTGTATATTATGAAATAAATTAACATCTAAGGATTTTCATATCAATGAGTCCTTGAAATCTAATAAGATTAATAGATACAAATCCCTATTTAAAATGAAAAAAAGGCACTGCATAAATAGAAACAAAGAGAAGTTTTTTCACCTATCTAAGCAAGATCCAAAGAAATTTTGGAGGTAAATTTTGACTCATAAAACAAAAGAAAATGATATGCTTCCCCTAACAAAATAGAACTCCTACCTTAAAATAATTTACAAATTTCCTATTTTTTTGGACAACATTCCAAAATTATCTACACATGATGATTTTTTTCTATATAAGTGTAACATCCCCAGCCACCAGGCTAGGCCACGCTACTCCATAATACACTCTGACATAGCTCTGATACCAATATGTAATGTCCACATCCACCTAGGTTGGGCCACGTCACACACGCTCAACTTCTACAACTCTAAATCAAGTAAATTGTAACAACCCCACCATACTATTGGGCCATGCTACTCTAAAATTTCACTGCACAGTTTCTACTCCACACACAATTCCGCGCAGTATCACTTGAGATAACGTGCTCATCCCAAACTTGAGTCATGCCAAAAAACTTGTAACAGTGGAAGTATCATTATATTTTAACAAAACCTTAAGCAATGGAATTAAATCAAACAACTGCACGGACCAGCATACTGACTACACAGTATGTTGGAAAAATAACTGAGGGGGGGGTTGAATCAGTTATATATATATAATCTTGAAACTTTTCAATTTCTTTTCTGAATCTTTCTAGATTATTATTTAATGTGTTGCTAATAAATTAACATGCATAGATATAAAATATTTGATCAATCACACAGAATACACAGGGACACTAATTTTTTTGAGGAAACCCATAAAGGGAGAAAACCATTCTTCTTAGGATGTCAATCAAGCTCAAACTTTCATGTACATCACATCCTTTGAGCACCAACTCAAATATGAGGCTACAACCTATGATAGCAAGCTACAACTTGCAGAGAGCACCAAATCTTATATTTCTCTAGCACCAACTAGATGGAAGTACCAACTCCCAGGTTTCTCTAGCACCAACCAGATGGAAGCACCAACTCCCTGAATATATTCTAGCACCAACTAGAATTTAGAGGACTACAATCCTCCCTAGCACCACCCTACCACCCTGATTTAATCTTACAAAAACTTACTTAGTTGATCTGTCTCTGATTTGATCTATTGCATCTCAGAGTCTCCTCTGCCTTCTTCAGAGTCTATGCGCTTATCCACTTCTACATATTTTTGTGTTTTATGCTCTATGTTGCTTCTGCATTCTATGTGTCACACCTCTACTTGTTGCTTCAGCTATTGCACACAGCCTCCTTCTACTCGCATGAACAACTACCAAAAATCCATTCCTCTCTTCTTTGTTCTGTTTTTTTATCACACCAAAACCTCTACTACATCATCCACGCAACTCTTCACCTTCTCTGGCAGTTATCCATAGTATGTTCGTCATCAGTGGTCGTTATCCTGAGATTATTGGATTCTCTGTCAGTGGGACCCTTCCTCTTCTCTGTTACATTTACAGTTCATCTGACAGTTACAGGAGTTCCTCACGAAGAAGCTCCTTGTGAACTTCACCTGCACGAACTAGCACCGAGTGCAATTTCCTCTTCACATGTCCACAGGCTGTGACCACATGCTAACCAAAAAGGTGTTATGCGACTTCACGTTTTGCGATCTCGCGAGTTAGCTCTCCTCCATTCTTCGAAGTTTGAGCTCCCGAACTTTGAACTTCGTCATGCCAGATCAACGACCCACGACATTTCTCGATCGACGGTCCAGATCTCTTCTTCTCACTTCGAGACTTCGTGACTCATGATGTCAGAGGTTAGAGCACCTCCTTTCTTCGATTCTCGAATTTGAGCTTGCGTCAAATAAAGGGCCCAGATCTCTCTGTGATCCAATGTTCGAGATCAATTCGCAAACTCAGACTTCGCGACTTCCTGTCTAATGCATTCACTCCTTCCTCAAGATTTCTTGATTTTTGAATCAGCGAAGTGTTGATCTCTCACCACTTGTCCTTCCCAACACCAATGGCTAGGATTTCCTTCGTGATTTTGAAATTTGCGAGTTTCCACTCTTCTCCCTTCAAATATTTTGAAGTCTGAATCCTCGAACTCTCGGATCCCCCTCGATGATGGACGTTTCCGATAGACCTCAGAACTTTGGGATTTCGTGAGTCTACTTCTCCTATGCACTCTAAAGGAATTAAGGCCCATGCACTTACCTCTAGATCAAATGACAGTTGGTCCATGTGCTCATATCTAACACCTGAGATTTGTTCTCCTCCTCTGTGTGCTCGTTCCTCCTGTCTGGACTCTGATCCAACGATCCATATTCTTCACAGTGCTTGATCTGACATCCACTGTCACTCCTCCTCCTAAGGTTACAATCTCTTATGACTTAGAATATTTTCTAAGTATTCAAAGGTTTCGGCCTCCAACCCTTCTCTTGCAAGACCGGCTGAAGGGTCTCATCTTCAATTTTCTATTTTCCATCAATGACAAGCACACTCTTCCTATAAACATGCCAACAATATCCCCCTTTGGCATTGAAGGGAACCCTAAAAGGTTGCACTATTCTGCTTAGACCTCCAACTGTAGCATCCAGACCACACTCTATTCTACTTAGACCTCCAACTGTAGCATCCAGGCCACACCTTTCTCTCCCCATTTGACATCAATGTCAAAGAAAACTAAGAGTGACTCTATTCTCTCCCTGATCATATATACTATGAGCACTCTCCCCCTGATCAAATTGACTATTTTAACTTGATAACGGGGTCACGCCCAACTTCTGGCGTAGATACTCAAACTGATCTTTTGGAAGCGGTTTAGTGAAGATATCATTAATCTGATATTTGGATGGAATATAATGCAAAGAAACAACAGTGTTGATTACTTTTTCCCTCAAGAAGTGATACTTGATGGGAATATGCTTGGTCTTGGAGTGAAATACAGGATTCTTTGACACACTAATTGCACTAGTATTATCACAATGAATTGGAATCGGTGCAGTATATTTGACCTCCAAGTCTGCAAGTTTCTGAATCATCCACAATACATGGGTGCAATAAGTGGCAGCTTCAATGTATTCAGCTTCTGTAGTTGATAAGGAAATGGAACATTGCTTCTTTCTCAACCATGCTACAAGGGAATCTCCTAATAAGAATGCACCTCCACTCGTGCTTTTCCTTTCATCCATGCAGTTAGCCCAATTAGCATCTGAATAGACTGATAATTGAAAATTTTGATTCCTAGGATACCATAGGCCATAGTTCATTGTTCCTCTCAAGTATCTGAATATATTTTGACAGCTAGCAAATGACTTTGTTTAGGTGCAGATCGATACCTTCCTACCATTCCAACAGCATGCATTATGTCTGGATGAGATGTTGTGATGTACAACAAGTTTCCTATCATAGACCTATATGAACTTTGATAAACATCAGGTGAGTCATCATCCTTACTTAAATTGCATCGAGTGACCATAGGTGTGCTCATAGGGGTAGAATCTTCCATTTGAAACCTTTTCAACAATTCTCTTAGATATTTATCCTGAGAAAGAAATATTCCTTTAGACCTCTAAGTAATTTGCAGACCAAGAAAAAATGATAGTTCCCTTATCATAGACATTTCAAATTCAGACTTCATGGTAGAAGAAAACCATTGTACCAATGAAGGATTATTACTTCTGAAGATGACGTCATCTACATAGACCAACACATTGAGCAAATCATTATCCTTTGTTTTGATATATAGATTGCAGTTAATTGTTCCTCTCTTGAACCCTTTGTCTTGAAGATACTTATCCAATCTATAATACCAGGCACGAGGAGCTTGTTTCAACCCATATAAGGATTTCTTCAACTTGCAGACAAGGTCGGGATTATCTGACAATTGGAAACCCTCTGGTTTTTCCATATAGACTTCTTCTTTTAGATCTCCATTTAGAAAAGTTGACTTGACATCCATTTGTTAGACTTTAAACTTCTTATGACAAGCATAGGAAAGAAACATTCTAATAGCTTCTAATCTTGCTACAGGCGAAAATGTTTCATCAAAATCCAGTCCTTCTATTTGAGCATACCCTTTGTAGACCAATCTAGCCTTATTTCTTACAATATTTCCTTGCTCATTCATGTTATTTTTGTAGACCCATTTGGATCCTATTACATTTTTATTTCTTGGCCTAGGAACAAGTTCCCAAGTATCATTCTTTTCAATTTGATCCAGTTCCTCATTCATTGACTTTAACCAATTTACATCCTTACTGGCTTCATTAAAGTTCTTGGGTTCCACCATGGATATGAAGGCTATATGTGATTGCTCGGTGTCTTTGATTATCCTTCTCCTGGTTTGTACACCTTGTTCTTTCTCAATAATTATCTTAATTGCAGGATGATTCTTTTGAGTAATTCTGGAGGAAGGATTTTGTGTTGATTGTTGTCTTGAATATTCTTGTTTGGGTCTCTCTTCTCCACCTAATTCATCATCTTCTTGTGACTCTGACATTTGTTGTTGTTCATTTTCATTATCCTCATCATCTTCTTCATCTGACTTGGTGCTTATTCTCTGTTGATCTTTTATAGGAGCTTCTTCATCAATTTGAACATCAATACAGTCTACTAATTTATGCATTCTTTTGTTAAAGCATATGTATCCTTTATTTTTTGTTTCATATCCTAAGAAGATACCTTCATCAACTCTACCATCAAATTTTCCCAAATGATCAACATTATTTTTTATGTAGAATTTACTTCCAAATACTTTGAAGTGCTTGATTGATGCAGATCGACCAAACCACAACTCATATGGAGTTTTATCATTGTTCAGCCTTAGATGCGCTTTGTTTAGAATATGAACAGTCGTTTGAATAGCCTCCACCCAGAAGTTTTGTGAAATGTCCCTTTCACTCATCATAACCCTTGCCATCTGTTGAACTGATCTATTTTGGCATTCTACAACTCCATTTTGTTTAAGAGTACCTAGAATAGTATATTCTCTTTTAATTCCATGTCTATCAAAGAATTATTTGAAATATCTTAACAGAAATTATCCTCCCCTGTCTGAGTGAATTACCTTTAACTTCCTTCATGTCTAATTCTCAGCTAATCCCTTAAACTTTTTGAACTTCTCAAACGCATCAGATTTTTCTCTCAGAAAGGCAACCCACGTAAGTTTGGAGAAGTCATCAATGACCAGCATAAAGTAACATTCTCCTATAGTTCCTTCCTTTAGCGATGGTCCACACATATCCATATGAATAAGTTGAAGTGGTTTCTCTGAAGATGTGAAAGTCTTCAATTTTAATTGAACACGAGTCATCTTCCCCATTTGATAGGATTCGCATACAGAGTTATGAGGCTTAGATATTCTTGGAAGATCTTTCACAGCACCTTCATTATTCAGCTTGACAATATGATCAAAATTCAGGTGTCCAAGCCTTTTGTGCCATAACCAACTTTCAGAAAATTTGCTTAAATGGCATTCCTCCTTATCTTCCTTTAAAACATAGACATTGTTTTCAGTTCTAACCCCTTTTTCAATCAGCTCTCCTGTGTTCACTGTTTTTATTTTACAATCTTTGGCAGTGAAAGTGACTTCAAATCCTCTGTCACACACCTACCTGACACTAAGAATATTATGCTTTAATCCATCAACAAATAGTACATCTTGATCTTTGCTTCATCCATTACCTAACATTACTAGACCTTTACTTATGATCTTTCCTAGAGCATCATTTCTAAAGGTCACATTTCCTGATTTACTTTCTTTTAGTGATAGGAACTTACTTTTGTCACCTATCATATGACTGGAGCATCCACTATCAATATACCACGGGTTCTTTTGTCTTTGATCTGCCAACACTAATCCACACTTGTTACCTTCTTTCTTCTTCCAAACATTGACGTTTTCAGCTATGTGATTTGAAATTGGCTTATAGTTCTTTAGGCGACAATCTACAGCTTTATGTCCATAATTATGGCAAATGAAACATTCTAGTTCATTGAATAAAGGATCATAACGATTTGTATGCTTAATATGCATCCTTTTCCCAACCATCACATATTTGCAGTCTTTGTTTGTTTGTTACTTGGCTGTCTCATTCTTTGTTGTGGCTGATATTTATTTCTTGGGTGTCTTGATTTCTCATGTCTAAATCTTAACGAACAATTTACAGCTTTGTGGCCAAAGTTATAACAGTAAAAACAATATCCATAAAAAAAAAAACTTCCTACCTGGAAAATGGTTGTCTTATTTGAGCAGGTCGATTTCTTCCATGCTGACAATTTCCTTGAGCAGAGGGTGTATTATTTATTTTTTCTATAGATTCAGTTCTGGTACCTTTTTCTTCACTCCTCCTTGGCGGTTGATTATCTTCCTTTGTTTCTGCAGGTTTTTTGTTGTCAATGGTTTTAGATTTGACAAACTTTATGGATTCTTTGTTGCTTGGTTGAACACTACTTGATCCCTATTCATAACCCAAACCATTTTTCAACTTTGGATTCCTTTGTTGATTCAGAATGGTGGCTAATCCTTCTGAGGCTTTAATACTTGTCAGATTCTGATGATATGAGGCCCGCAATTTCTCTAGATCTTTTTTGACAGACACTACTTCAACTTTCAATTTTTCACCTTTTGTTTTGTCTTCCTTTAATTGTTGTGTGAGGATGTCATCAATCCTCTTAGCTTCTTCTAACTTAACTTTCAACAGATCAATTTCTTCAGATGGTATATTGCATGTTTTCTCATACCTGAGCAGTAATTTTTTTTGTTTTCTTTTCTTTTCTCTGAGTCTATCAATCTCTTCCATGGCACTGACAAGTTCTCCTTCAAGATCTACTATTGATTCACAATCAGCGAACTCACTTCCTGTATCTTCAGTGTTTATATCTTCTCAGGCTATTAGCATGACATCATTTATTTTACTTTCAATAGAAGAGTCATTGTATTCATCATCTGAAGGATCATCATCATTGTTTACACAAAGGCTTTTCTTCTTAAAATTATTCTCTCTATAGACCTTCTTGTGTTTATGCTTTTCTTCATCATCATATGTCTAATCCTTTATTTTGTGAGGACACTTATATGCAAAATGACCTATCTTACCACAGTTGAAACATTTGAAGGGAAGTTTACCTTTGTATTTGTCTGATCCTTTCGTCGGTCTTCTCACAAAATTTGCTTCAATCTCATCTATATCAGATTCTGTGTTTTTCTCTGCTTTAAAGGATGCCTCTCTTGTAGTGGATTTACCTTTGGTGATTCTCATTTCATAAGCAATTAGGGTTCCAAGAATTTGATCTAGTTTCAATGCTTTGAGATCAGTTATTTACTCTATAGCAGGGATATTTGAGTCAAATCTATCAGGAAGAGATCTTAATATTTTCTGGACTAAAAAAGATTCATCTATCATTTCACCTAGACCTTTCATAGTGTTGACAATTTATTTCATATGTAATAAGTAATTACTGATAGTTTCGTCTCAATCCATCTTTAACTTCTCAAATTCCAGTCTGTGAGTCTGAATTTTTGAGTCTTTCACCTTTTCATTACCTTCATAACTACTTATGAGCTTGTCCCACATAACGTTTTCTAAATCACAGTGCATGACTTTGACAAACTCGGCTTCTGAAAGTTCATTGAGGATGGAATTCATTGCTTTTGCATTAAATCTAAAATCTATATTATCATCTTTTGAGGTCAAGACTGCAGGATTCACATATCCAGTTTCAACGACATCCCAAACATCAGCACCCAGGGACATTAAATATGTTCTCATCCTTATTTTCCAGAAGGAAAAGTTTGTTCCATCAAACAGAGGGACTCTATTAGTTAAACTTCCTTCATGACTAGTCATGATCAAGCTTATGGATCTAACTTTGATCAAAGGAAGCGGCTCTAATACCAATTGCTGGAAAAATAACTGAGANGGGGGAATCAGTTATATATATATAATCTTGAAACTTTTCAATTTATTTTCTGAAAATTTCTAGATTATTATTTAATGTGTTGTTGATAAATTAACATGCATAGATATACAATATTTGATCAATCACACAGAATACACAGAGACATTGATTTTCATGAGGAAACCCATAAAGCGAGAAAAATTCTTCTTCTTAGGATGTCAATCACACTCCAACTTTCATGTACATCACAGTATTTGAGCACCAACTCAAATATGAGGCTACAACCTCTGATAAGAAGCTACAACTTGTAGAGAGGACCAACTCTCAAATTTATCTAGAACCAAGTAGATGGAAGTACGAACTCCAAGGTTTCTCTAGCACCAACCAGATGGAAGAACCAACTCCCATAATATCTTCTAGCACCAACTAGAATTTAGAGAACTACAATCCTCCCTAGCACCACCCTACCACCCTTATTTAATCTTACAAAAACTTAATTACTTGATCTGTCTCTGATCTGATCTGTTGCAGCTCAGAGTCTCCTCTGCCTTCTTCAGCTTTTATGCCCTTATCCACTTATGCATCTTTTTGCATTTTATTCTCTATCCTACTTTTGCATTCTATGTGTCGTGCCTCTGCTCTCTACTTCAGATCCTGCACACAGCCTCCTTCTACCCGCATGAAAAACTACCAAAAATCCCTTCCTCTCTTCTCTGTTCTGCGTTTTTATCATGCCAAAACCTCTACCACATAATCCATGCAACTCTTCACCTTCTTTGGCAATTATCCATAGTTTGTTCGTCATTAGTGGTCGTTATCCTAATATTCTTGGCTTCTCTTCTAGTGCGACCCTTCCTCTTCTTTGTTACAGTTACAGTTCATCTGATATTTACAGGAGGTCTCTTCTGACAGTTATAGGAGTTCCTTATGAATAAGCTCCTCGTGAACTTCAGTTATGTGAACTAGCACTGGGTGCAAGTTCCTCTTGACGTGTCCACAGGTTGTGACCACTTGCTAACCAAAAAGTCACTACGTGACTTCGCATTTCGCGATCTTGCAAGTTAGCTCTCCTCCATTCTTCGAAGTCCGAGCTCCCGAACTCCGAACTTCATCATGCCAGATCAACGGCCCATGACATTCCTCGATCGATGTTCTAGATCTCTTCTTTTCACTTTGAGACTTCGTGAATCGCGATTTCGGAGGTTAGATCACCTCCTTTCTTTGATTCCCAAATTTGCGCTTGTGTCAGATCAACGAACCAGATCTCTCTATGATTCAATGGTCGAGATCAATTCGCTAACTCAGACTTCGCGAGTTCCTGTCTCGTGCATTCACTCCATCCTCTGGATTTCATGATTTATGAATCAGCGAAGCACTGATCTCTCTCCACGTGTCCTTCGCAGCACCAACAGCTAGGATTTTCTTCACAATTTCGAACTTCGCGAGTTTCCACTCTTCTCCTTGCAAATGTTTCGAAGTTTGAATCCTTAAACTCTCGGATCTTCTTCCACCTATCCCCCTCGATGATGAATGGTTCTAATAGACCTCAAAACTTTGGGACTTCATGAGAATTCTTCTCTTGTGCACTCTAAAGGAATTAAGGCCTATGGGCTTACCTCTGGATCCAATGATGGTTGGTCCATGTGCTCAGATCTAACGCCTGAGATCTGTTATCCTCCTTTTCACACTCATTCCTCCTATCTGGACTCTGATCCAATGATCCATATTCTTCACAATGCTCAATCTGATGGCCATTGTCGCTCCTCCTCCTGAGCTTATGATCTCTTCCGACTTAGAATATTTTCTAAGTATTCAAAGGTTTCGGCCTCCGACCCTTCTCTTGTGAGACCAGTTGAAGGGTCTCATATTCACTTTTTTGTTTTCCATCAATGAAAAGCACACTCTTCCTCTAAACATGCCAACAATCTCTCCCTTTGGTATTGATGGTAACCCTAAAAGGCTGCACTACCTTGCTTAGACCTCCAACTGTAGCATCCAAACCACACTCTATTCTGCTTAGACCTCCAACTGTAGCATCCATACCACACCTTTTTCTCCCCCTTTGACATCAATGTCAAAGAAAACTGAGAGTGAATATGTTCTCCCCCTGATCAAAGATACTTTGAGAACTTTCCCCCTAATCAGATAGAGTATTTTAACTTGATAATAGGGTCATGCCCATCTTCTGGCGTAGATACTCAAACTGAGATTTTCGAAGAAATTTAGTGAAGATATTAGCAATTGGATCTTTGGATGGAATATAATGCAAAGAAACAACAGTGTTGACTACTTGTTCCCTCAAGAAGTGATACTTGATGGGTATATGCTTTGTCTTGGAGTGAAATACAGGATTCTTTGACACACTAATTGAATTGGAATCGGTGCAGTATATTTGACCTCCAAGTCTGCAAGTGTCTAAATCATCCACAGTACTTGGGTACAACAAGTGGAATCTACAATGTATTCATCTTCTGTAGTTGATAAGGAAATGGAACCTTGCTTCTTGCTCAACCATTCTACAAGAGAATCTCCTAATAAGGATGCACCTCCACTCATGCTTTTCCTTTCATGCATGCAGTTAGCCCAATCAGCTTTTGAATAAATTGATAATTGGAAATTCTAATTCCTAGGATACCATAGGCCATAGTTCATTGTTCCTTTCAAGTATCTGAATATTCTTTTGACTGCTAGAAAATGACTTTGTTTAGGTGCAGACTGATACCTTCCTACCATTCCAATAGCATGCATTATGTCTGGACAAGATGTTTTGATGTACAATAGGATGCCTATCATAGACCTATATGAACTCTGATAAACATCAGTTGAGTCATCATCCTTGATTAAATTGCATTCAGTGAATATAGGTGTGCTCATAGGTGTAGAATCTTCCGTTTGAAACCTTTTCAACATTTCTCTTAGATATTTCTCCCGAGAAAGAAATGCTCCTTCATACCTCTGAGTAATTTGCAGACTAAGAAAAAATGGCAGTTCCCTTATCATAGACATTTCAAATTCAGACTACATGGCAAAAGCAAACCATTTCACTGATGAAGAATTATTACTTCCAAAGATGATGTCATCTACATAGACGAACACAATGAGCAAATCATTATCCTATGTTTTGATATATAGATTGCAGTCAATTGTTCCTCTCTTGAACCCTTTGTCTTGAAAATACTTATCCAATCTATAATACCAGGCACAAGGAGCTTGTTTCAACCCATATAAGGTTGTCTTCATCTTGTAGACAAGGTCAGGATTATCTGACAGTTGGAAACCCTCTGGTTGTTACATATAGACTTATTCTTTTAGATATCCATTTAGAAAAGATGAATTGACATCCATTTGGTAGACTTTAAACTTCTTATGACAAGCATAGGAAAGAAACATTCTAATAGCTTATAATATTTCTATGGGCACAAATGTTTCATCAAAATCCAGTCCTTCTACTTGAGCATACACTTTGCAGACCAATCTAGCCTTATTTCTTACAATATTTCCTTGCTCATTCATCTTATTTTTGTATACCCATTTGGATCCTATTACATTTTTATTTGTTGGCCTAGGAACAAGTTCCCAAGTCTCATTCTTTTCAATCTAATCCAATTCCTCATTTATTGATTTTAACCAATTTAGATCATTATTCACTTCATTAAAGTTCTTGGGTTCCACCATGGATATGAAGGCTATATGTGATTGCTCGGTGTCTTTGATTATCCTTCTCCTGGTTTGTACACCTTTGTCTTTCTCACCAATTATCTGACTTGCAGGATGATTCTTTTGAGTAAT
>SNQJ01S0024238.1:130265-151051 GCA_010110895.2 Picea sitchensis
CACCATGGATATGAAGGCTATATGTGATTGCTCGGTGTCTTTGATTATCCTTCTCCTGGTTTGTACACCTTTGTCTTTCTCACCAATTATCTGACTTGCAGGATGATTCTTTTGAGTAATTCTGGAGGAAGGATTTGATGTTGATTATTGTCTTGACTCTTCTTGTCTTGGTGTCCCTTCTCCACCTGATTAATCATCTGCTTGTGTCTCTAAGATTTTTTTTCTTCATTTTCATTATCCTCATCATCTTCTTCATCTGACTTGGTGATTATTCTTTGTTGATCTTTTATAGGAGCTTCTTCATCAATTTGAACATAAATACATTATACTAATTTATGCATTCTTTTGTTAAATCATATGTATCCTTTATTGTTCGTTGCATATCCTAAGAAGATACCTTCATCAACTCTACCATCAAATTTTCCCAGATGATCAACATTATTTTTGATGTAGCATTTACTTCCAAATACTTTGAAGTGATTGACTAATGCAGGTCAACCAAACCACAACTCATATGGAGTTTTATCATTATTCGGCCTTAGATGTGCTTTGTTTAGAATATGAACAGCCGTGTGAATAGCCTCCACCTAGAATTTTTTTGAAATGTCCCTTTCACTCATCATAGCCCTTACCATCTCTTGAACTGATCTATTTTGGCATTCTACAACTCCGTTTTGTTGAGGAGTACCTGCAATAGTATATTCTCTTTTAATTCTATGTCTATCACAGAATTCTTTGAAATCTCTTGACAGAAATTCTCCTCCCCTGTATAAGCGAATTACCTTTAACTTCCTTCCTATCTGATTCTCATCTAATGCCTTAAAATTTTTGAACTTCTCAAACGCATCAGATTTTTCTCTCATAAAGGAAACCCACGTGAGTCTAGAGAAGTCATCAATGACCAGCATAAAGTAATGTTCTCCTCCAATTCCTTCCTTTCGTGATGGTCCACACATATCCATATGAATAAGTTTAAGTGGTTTCTCTGAAGATGTGAAACTCTTCGATTTGAATTGAACACGAGTCAGCTTCCCCATTTGATAGGATTCGCATACAAAGTTATGAGGCTTAGATATTTTTGGAAAATCTTTCACAGCACCTTCATTATTCATCTTGACAATATGATCAAAATTCAGGTGTCCAAACCTTCTGTGCCATAACCAACTTTCATCAAATTTTCTTAAATGGCATTCCTCCTTATCTTCCTTCAGAACATAGACATTGTTTTCAATTCTAACCCCGTTTGCAATCATCTCTCCTGTGTTCACTGTTTTTATTTCACAATCTTTGGCAGTGAAAGTGACTTCACATCCTCTATCACACACCTAAATAACACTAATAATATTATGCTTTAATCCATCAACAAATAATACATCTTGAGCTTTGGCTCTTCCATTACCTAAGCTTACTAGACCCTTACCTCTGATCTTTCCTGGAGCATCATTTCCAAAGGTCACATTTCCTAATTTACTTTCTTTGAGTGATAGGAACTTACTTTTATCACCTATCATATGACTGGAGCATCCGTTGTCAATATACCAGAGGTTTTTTGTCTTTGAGATGCCAACACTAATCCACACTTTTTATCTTCTTTCTTCTTCCAAACATTGACGCTTTCAGCTTTGTGATTTAAAAATGGATTATAGTTCTTTAGGCGACATTCTGTAGCTTTATGTCCACAATTATGGCAGATGTAACATTCTAGTTCATTTAATAAAGGATCAAAACGATTGTTATGCTTAATCTGAGTCCTTTTCCCAACCATCACATGATTTGTAGTCTATGTTTGTTTGTTACTTGGTTGTCTCATTCTTTGGTGTGGTAGATATTTATTCCTTGGGTGTCTTGATTGCTCATGTCTAAATCTTAATGAACAATTTACAGCTTTGTGGCCAAAGTTAGAACAGTAAAAACAATATCCATAGAAAAAATCTTTCTACCTGGAAAATGGTTGTCTTCTTTGAGCAGGTCGATTTCTTCCATGCTAATGATTTCCTTGAGCAGAGGGTGTATTATTTATTTGTTCTACAGATTCAGTTCTGGTACCTTTTTCTTTACTCCTCCTTGGTGGTTGATTATATTCCTTTGTTTAAGAAGGTTTGTTGTTATCAATTGTTGTAGATTTGACAAACTTGATGGATTCTTTGTTGCTTTGTTGACCACTACTTGATCCCTCTTCATAACCCAAACCAGTTTTAAACTTTAGATTCCTTTGTTGATTCAGAATGGTGGCTAATCTTTCTAAGGTTTTAATACTTGTCAGATTCTGATGATATAAGGCCTGAAATTTCTCTAGATCTTTTTTGACAGACACTACTTCAGCTTCCAATTTTTCACCTTTTGTTTTGACTTCTTTTAATTGTTTTGTGAGGATGTCCTCAGTCCTATTAGCTTATTCTAACTTAAATTTCAATAGATAAATTTCTTTATATGCTTCATTGCATGTTTTCTCATACCTGAGTAGTAATTGTTTTTGTTTTTTTTTCTTTTCTCTGAGTCTATCAATCTCTTCCATGGCACTGGCAAGTTCTCCTTCAAGATATACTATTGTTTCACAATCAGCAAACTCACTTCCTGTATCTTTAGTGTTTATATCTTCTAAGTCTATTAGCATGACATCATTTATTTTACTTTCAATAGAAGAGTCACTGTCTTCATCATCTGAAGGATCGTCATCATTGCTTACACAAAGGCTTTTCTTCTTAAAATTATTCTCTCTATAGACCTTCTTGTGTTTATGATTTTCTTCATCGTCATATGTTTGATCCTTTATTTTGTGAGGAAACTTACATGCAAAATGACCTATATTACCATGGTTGAAACATTTGAAGGGTAGTTTACCTTTGTATATCCTTGATCCTTTCATTAGTCTTCTCACAAAATTTGCTTCAATCTCATTTATATCGGATTCTGTGTTTTTCTCTGCTTTAAAGGATGCCTCTCTTGTAGTGGATTTACCTTTGGTGATTCTCATTTCATAAGCAGTTAGGGTTCCAAGAAGTTGATCTAGTGTCAACACTTTGAGATCAGTTATTTCCTCTATAGCAAAGACATTTGAGTTAAATCTATCATGAAGAGATCTTAATATTTTCTGGACTAGAAAAGATTCATCTATCATTTCACCTAGACCTTTCATAGTGTTGACAAGTTCTTCTATACGTAAGAAGTACTTACTGATAGTTTCATCTTCATCCATATTTAACTGCTCAAGTTTCATTCTATGAGTCTAAAGTTTTTCGTCTTTCACCTTTTCATTACCTTCATAACTACTTATCAGCTTGTCCCACATAACTTTTTTTGAATCACATTGCATGAATTTGAAAGACTCGGCTTATGCAAGTCCATTGAGCATGGAATTCATTTCTTTTGCATTAAATCTAAACTACAACTTATCATCTTTTGAGGCCAAGACTAGAGGCTTCACATATCCAGTTTCAATGGCATCCCAAACATCAGCACCCAGGGACATTAAATATGTTCTCATCCTTATTTTCTAGAAGGCAAAGTTTGTTCCATCAAACAGAGGGACTCTATTAGTTGAACTTCCTTCATGACTAGTCATGATCAAGCTTATGGATCTACCTTTGATCAAAGGCAATGGCTCGGAAACCAATTATTGGAAAAATAACTGAGAGGGGGGGGTGAATCAGTTATATATATATAAGCTTGAAACTTTTCAAGTAATTTTTGGAATCTTTCTACATTATTATTTAATGTGTTGCTGCTAAATTAACATGCATAGATATACAATATTTTATCAATCACACAGAATACAAAGAGACATTGATTTTCCTGAGGAAACCCATAAAGGGAGAAAACCTCTTCTTCTTAGGATGTCAATCAAGCTCCAACTTTCATGTACATCACAGTCTTTGAGCACCAACTCAAATATGAGGCTACAACCATAGCAAGCTACAACTTGTAGAGAGCACCAACTCTCAGATTTCTCTAGCACCAACTACATGGAAGTACCAACTCCCAAGTTTCTCTAGCACCAACTCCCAGAATATCTTCTAGCACCAACTAGAATTTAGAGGACTACAATCCTCCCTAGCACCACCCTACCACCCTGATTGAATCTTACAAAAACTTACTTACTTGATCTGTCTCTAATCTGATCTGTTGCAGCTCAGAGTCTCCTCTGCCTTCTTCACCTTCTATGCACTTATCCACTTCTGCATCTTTCTGCATTTTATTCTCTATGTTGCTTCTGCATGCTATGTGTTACGCCTCTGCTATCCACTTCAGATCATGCACACAGACTCCTTCTACCCGCATGAACAACTACCAAAAATACCTTCCTCTCTTCTTTGTTCTACGTTTTTATCACGCCAAAACCTCTATCACATCATCCACACAACTCTTCACCTTCTTTGGTAGTTATCCACAGTTTTTTCATCATCAGTGGTCGCTATCGTAATATTCTTGGCTTCTCTGCCAGTGAAACCCTTCCTCTTCTTTGTTACAGTTATAGTTCATCTAACAGTTACAGGAGGTCTCTTCTGACAGTTACAGGATTTCCTCACGAAGAAGCTCCTTGTGAACTTCACCTACGCGAACTAGCACCGGGTGAAAGTTCCTCTTCACATGTCCATAGGTTGTGACCACATGCTAACCAAAAATGCGCTACGCGACTTCACATTTTGTGATCTCACGAGTTAGCTCTCCTCCATTCTTCCAATTCTAAGTTCTCGAACTCCAAACTTCGTCATGCCAGATCAAAGGCCCACGACATTCTTTGATTGACGGTCCATATCTCTTCTTCGCACTTCGAGACTTCGCGACTCGCGATGTCAGAATTTAGAGCACCTCCTCTCTTTGATTCCTGAATTTGCGCTTGCGTCAGATCCACGGCCCAGATCTCTCCGTTATCCAACGGTCAAGATCAATTCACGAACTCAAACTTCGTAAGTTCCTGTCTCGTGCATTCACTCCTTCCTATGGATTTCATGATTTTCGAATCAGCGAAGCACTAATCTCTCGCCATGTGTCCTTCCCAGCACCAACGGCTAGGATTTCCTTCGCGATTTCTAACTTCACGAGTTTCCACTCTTCTCCTTGCAAATATTTCAACGTCTAAATCCTCAAACTCTCGAATCTTCTTCCACCTGTCCCCCTCGATGATGGACGGTTCCGATAGACCTTGAAACTTTGGGAATTCATGAGTCTGCTTCTCATGTGCACTCTAATGGAATTAAGGCTCGTGCACTTAACTCAGGATCCAACGACGGTTGGTCCATGTGCTCGGATCTAATGCCTGAGATCTATTCTCCTCCTATGCATGCTCATTCCTCCTGTATCGACTCTGATCCAACAATCCATATTCTTCATAGAGCTCGATCTGACGGCTACTGTCGTTCCTCCTCCTGAGCTTACAATCTCTTCTGACTTCGAATATTTTCTAAGTATTCAAAGTTTTCAGCCTCTGACCCTTCTCTTGCGAGACTGGTTAAAGGGTATCATCTTCGCTTTTCTAATTTCCATCAATGACAAGCACACTCTTCCTGTAAACATGCCAAAAATATCCCGCTTTGGCATTGATGGAAACCCTGAAAGGTTGCACTATTCTCCTTAGACCTCCAACAGTAGCATCCAGACCACACTCTATTCTGCTTAGACCTCCAACTATAGCATCCAGACCACACCTTTTTCTCCCCCTTTGACATCAATTTCAAAGAAAAATGAGAGTGACTCTATTCTCCCCCTGATCAAATATATTATGAGAATTGTCCCCCTGATCAGATAGACTATTTTAACTTGATAACAGGGTCACGCCCAGCTTCTGGCATAGATACTCAAACTGAGCTTTTGGAAGTGGTTTAGTGAAGATATCAGCAATTTGATCATTGGATGGAATTTAATGCAAAGAAACAACATTGTTGATTACTTGTTCCCTCAATAAGTGATACTTGATGGGTATATGCTTGGTCTTGGAGTGAAATACAAGATTCTTTGACACACTAATTGCACTAGTATTATCACAATGAATTGGAATCGGTGCAGTATATTTGACCTCCAATTCTGCAAGTGTCTGAATCATCAACAATACTTGGGTACAGCAAGTGGCAGCTGCAATGTATTCAGCTTCTATAGTTGATAAGGAAATGGAACCTTGCTTCTTGCTCAACCATGCTACAAGGGAATCTCCTAAGAAGAATGCACCTCCACTCGTGCTTTTCCTTTCATCCATGCAGTTAGCCCAATCAGCATCTGAATAGACTGATAATTGAAAATTATGATTCCTAGGATACCATAGGACATAGTTCATTGTTCTTTTCAAGTATCTGAATATTCTTTTGACAGCTAGCAAATGACTCTGTTTAGGTGCAGGCTGATACCTTCCTACCATTCCAATAGCATGCATTATGTCTGGATGAGATGTTGTGATGTACAACAGATTGCCTATCATAGACCTATATGAACTTTGATCAACACCAGGTGAGTCATCATTCTTTATTAACTTTCATCCAATGACCATAGTTGTGCTCATAGGTGTAGAATCAGACCTTTGAGTAATTTGCATACCAAGATAAAATGGCAGTTCCCCTATCATAGACATTTCAAATTCATACTGCATGGCAGAAGCAAACCATTGTACCAATGATACATTATTACTTCTAAAGATGATGTCATCTACATAGACCAACACAATGAGAAAATCATTATCTTTTGTTTTGATATATATATTGTAGTCAACTATTCCTCGCTTGAACCCTTTGTCTTGAAGATACTTATCCAATCTATAATACCACGCATGAGGAGCTTGTTTCAACCCATATAAGGCTTTCTTTAGCTTGTAGACAAGGTCAGGATTATTTGATAGTTGGAAAAACTTTGGTTGTTCCATATAGACTTCTTCTTTTAGATCTCCATTTAGAAAATCTAACTTGATATCCATTTGGTAGACTTTAAACTTCTTATGACAAGCATAGGAAAGAAACATTCTAATAGCTTTTAATCTTGCTACAGGTGCAAATGTTTCATCAAAATCCAGTCCTTCTATTTGAGCATACCCTTTGCAGACCAATCTAGCCTTATTTCTTACAATATCTCCTTTCTCATTCTTATTTTTGTAGACCCATTTGGATCCTATTACATTTTTATTTTCTGGCCTAGGAACAAGTTCCTAAGTATCATTCTTTTCAATCTGATTCAGTTCCTCATTCATTGATTTTAACCAATTTACATCCTTACTGGATTCATTAAAGTTCTTGGGTTACATCATGGATATGAAGGCTATATGTGATTGCTCGGTGTCTTTGAATCCTTCTCATGGTTTGTACACCTTTGTCTTTCTCACCAATTATCTGACTTGCGGGATGATTCTTTTGAGTAATTTTGGAGGAAGGATTTGATGTTGATTGTTGTCTTGACAATTCTTGTCTGGGTGTATCTTCTCCATCTGATTCATCATCTTCTTGTGACTCTAAGATTTGTTTCTCTTTATTTTCATTATCCTCATCATCTTCTTCATATGACTTGGTGCTTATTCTCTGTTGATCTTTTACATGAGCTTCTTCATCAATTCGAACATCAATACAGTCTACTAATTTATGAAATCTTTTGTTAAAGCATTTGTATCCTATATTGTTCGTTTCATATCCTAAGAATATACCTTCATCAGCTCTACCATCAAATTTTCCCAGATGATCAACATTATTTTTGATGTAGCATTTACTTCCAAATACTTTGAAGTGCTTGATTGATGTAGGTCGACCAAACCACAACTCATATGCAGTTTTATCACTGTTCGGCCTTAGATGTGCTTTGTTTAGAATATGAAAAGTCGTGTGAACAACCTCCACCCAGAAGGTTTGTGAAATGTCCCTTTCACCCATAATACCCCTTGCCATCTGCTGAACTGATCTATTTTGGCATTCTACAACTCCATTTTGTTGAGGAGTAATTGGAATAGTATATTCTCTTTTAATTCCATGTCTGTCATGGAATTATTTGAAATCTCTTTACAGAAATTCTCCTCCCATGTCTGAGCGAATTACCTTTAACTTCCTTCCTATCTGATTCTTAGCTAATGCCTTAAACTTTTTGAACTTCTCAAACGCATCAGATTTTTCTCTTAGAAAGGCAACCCACGTAATTCTGGAGAAGTCATCAATGACCAGCATAAAGTAGTGTTCTCCTCCAGTTCCTTCCTTTCGCGATGGTCCACACATATCCATATGAATAAGTTGAAGTCGTTTCTCTAAATATTTGAAACTCTTCGATTTGAATTGAACACGAGTCAACTTCCCCATTTGACAGGATTTGCATACAGAGTTATGAGGCTTAGATATTCTTGGAAGACCTTTCACAGCACCTTCATTATTCAGCTTGGAAATATGATCAAAATTTAGGTCTCCAAGCCTTCTGTGCCATAACCAACTTTCATCAAATTTTATTAAATGGCATTCCTCCTTATCTTCCTTCAGAACATAGACATTGTTTTCAGTTCTAACCCCTTTTGCAATCATCTCTCTTGTGTTCATTGTTTTTATTTTACAATCTTTGGCAATGAAAGTGACTTCAGATCCACTGTCACACACATGAATGACACTAAGAAGATTATGCTTTAATCCATCAACAAATAATACATCTTGAGTTTTGGCTCTTCCATTACCTAAGCTTACTAGACCTTTACCTCTGATCTTTCCTAGAGAATCATTTCCAAACGTCACATTTCCTGATTTACTTTCTTTGAGTGATAGGAACTTACTTTTGTCACCTGTCATATGGTTGGAGCATTCGTTGTCAATATACTACGGGTTCTTTTGCTTTGAGCTACCAACACTAATCCACACTTGTTATCTTCTTTCTTCTTCCAAACATTGATGTTTTCAGCTCTGTTATTTGAAACTGGCTTATAGTTCTTTAGGCAACAGTCTACAACTTTATGTCCATAATTATGGCAGATGTAACATTCTAGTTCATTGAATAAAGGATCATAACTATTGTTATTCTTAATCTGCGTCCTTTTCCCAGCCATCGCATGATTTGTTGTTTGTGTTTGTTTGTTACTTGGATGTCTCATTCTTTGTTGTGGCAGAAATTTATTCCTTGGGTGTGTTTATTGCTCATGTCTAAATCTTATCAAACAATTTACAGCTTTGTGGCCAAAGTTAGAACAGTAAAAACAATATCCATAGAAAAAATCTTTGTACCTGGAAAATGGTTGTCTTCTTTGAGCAGGTCGATTTCTTCCATGTTGATGATTTCCTTGAGCAGAGGGTGTATGATTTCTTTGTTCTACAGATTCAGTTCTGGTACCTTTTTCTTCACTCCTCCTTGGCGGTTGATTATCTTCCTTTGTTTCTACAAGTTTGTTGTTGTCAATGGTTGTAGATTTGACAAACTTGATGGATTCTTTGTTGCTTGGCTCTTGATCCCTATTCATAACACAAACCAGTTTTCAACATTGTATTCCTTTGTTGATTCAGAATGGTGGCTAATCCTTCTGAGGATTTAATACTTGTCAGGTTCTGATGATATAAGGCCTGAAATTTCTCTAGATCGTTTCTGACAAACACTACTTCAGCTTCCAATTTTTCACCTTTTTTTTTGGCTTCCTTTAATTGTTGTGTGAGAAATTCCTCAATCCTCTTAGCTTCTTCTAACTTAAATTTCAATAGAGAAATTTCTTCAAATGGTTCATTGCATGTTTTTGCATACCTGAGAAGTAATTGTTTTTGTTTTCTTTTCTTTTCTTTGAGTCTATCAATCTCTTCCATGGCACTGGCAAGTTCTCCTTCAAGATCTACTATTGCTTCACAATCAACAAACTCACTTATTGTATCTTCAGTTTTTAGATCTTCTAAGGCTATTAGCATGACATCATTTATTTTACTTTCAATAGAAGAGTCATTGTCTTCATCATCTGAAGGATCGTCATCATTGTTTACACAAAGGCTTTTATTCTTAAAATTATTCTCTCTGTAGACCTTATTGTGTTTATGCTTTTCTTCATCGTCATATGTCTGATCCTTTCTTTTGTGAGGACACTTAGATGGAAAATGACCTATTTTACCACAGTTCAGACATTTGAAGGACAATTTACCTTTGTATTTGTCTGATCCTTTCGCCAGTCTTATCACAAAATTTCCTTCAATCTCATCTATATCGGATTCCGTGTTTTTCTCTGCTTTAAAGGATGCCTCTTTTGTAGTGGATTTACCTTTGGTGATTCTCATTTCATAATCAATTAGGGTTCCAAGAAGTTGATCTAGTGTCAACGCTTTGACATGAGTTATTTCCTCTATAGTAGAGACCTTTGAGTTAAATCTATCAGGAAGAGATCTTAATATTTTTTGAGTCCCTCTAATTGTTTCTGGAATCCTCTTTCCATTTTTATTCTTATCTTCCCCTAACGTAGTGGCCTCACACTGTTGAGGTGCCCTTGGAATGTCTGAAGTTAATATCCCTTTTCTTAACACTTCCTGAGTGGACATACTTATTTCTTGAATAGATAGGTCCTTCAAGCCTTCTTGCATTCTTTCAACCTTGACAGCTAATTCTCTTGCATTGTGTCCCTCCTATGTTGTTACTTTGCTCTGTTGCTTTGACTTGTCCTCCTTTTATTCTATTAGTCGGTCTATTTTTCTAGCTATGAAATCCCTTTGTTCTTACTTTTTCTTTTCTATAGCGTCTTCTTCCGCTTTCCTTCTGATCTGATTCTTCTCAATCCAATTCTTACCTAACAAAAGTGGGAAAAGGGTGTTGTCCCCAACAAACCTAATGACTTCAAACTCTTCTTCAGTCGATGTTCCATGAACAATAATCGGTACAGTAATAACCATTCCACATAAGGTTATCATTTTTCCCTTAAACAAACCTATCCTTCCCAACAAAGGTACCATAGTAGGATTTCCCAAAGTTTCCAAAGTTTCTTCTGTCATAATATTCACTTGTGTTTCTTCATCCAAGACACAGTCGATATTGAAGTCTTATATTCTTGCACTTATGCATTTTTTTGCTTTCAAGCTTTCTGGTAAACTAACTTTTTTATGAACATCCATCCTTTATTTCAATTGTAATAACATAGTCTGAAATTCATATGGCCTTTTCTCTTTATGAATTTCTAACATGCTCTTAGTCTCTTGAATTTTTTCATAGCTTTCTTGTCTCATGCTCATCCCTTCAACTTTAGCAATAATCCTTGGATAATCCTCAACTTCATGACCAATAACCTTACAACAAAGAAAAATAAGGCCTACCTCGAGACATTCCTTAGCAAGATGTCTCGATCTTCTGAAATTATAACACAATGTCAATCCTCTTTTTCTTTTAAATGTTCCCCAACCTCTTCTATACTGCGCACTTCCCCTAGGATCATAGTACTAGACCTGCAATCTGCAAAAATTCTTTCTAGGTTCTTGCATCCACTTATTAGTCCAAAAACTCTTTCTATGCATAGGAATAACATATATTTCTTCATTTCCATTAAATTTACTCAAATCAACTCTTTCTTTCAATTGCGCCCTAGCCTTCAGACTAGGTCAGAATCTATTAAACATACTCAAATTCATGCTTTCGAAACAAAAAATTTCACTTATCTTTCTCTTACCAAAGCACAAAGCTTTACCTCTTTTAGGATCTTTACCTCTTTTCTTCAGAACATCTTACCTCCTTGGAACAAAGCTTTGCAATTCAAGTAGAGTATTGTGCACTTCAGCAACAGATCTACGGACAGAGCTTTTCTTTTTCTTTACTCCAGTTCCCAGCAATCACAGTTTCAGGTTCTGGCAATGGAACCATTTGTTGGCATAGGGGAAGACCAAGGGTTCGATGCTTAACAGTGCACCAACAAAACCCCAACTCCCGACCCTTTCAGAAATACTTGTGAAGCAGGAAAAGTCTCACACGAGGTAGAAGCAGGGGGGGTTACAGGATGCAGGTGTTTGTAACCAGGTTGGGACACAGATTTGTGATAATATCACTTCGCATGATATTTTTTTAATGCTTAGGAAGTGGCATGCATTAGTTTATTAATCCTATTAACATCGCAGAACATAATCAAAGATATGTCTAGCATAGTAACAACAAAATATTATGCACCTTAAACAATTAGCACTGAGCACTGAGGATCAGCTCTATCATTTTAACTTAAGCAAACAATTTAAGCATACATTACCATTACACATTCTAATCTAAGCACTAAGAAAAACATAACAGAGATAACATGCACAAATAAAACCATGAGACTCCAGATATATGTGGTTCACCCCAGTGTGGGGATACGTCCACCAACCGCTTCTCCTTTTTATTATTCATCAATATCTTACATGCATTCACTCATGTTCACTAAGCCATAGAGTCGAGCTTCACACCAGACCGGAGATCTGTGCACTGAGCACGAGATCCTCCTTCCAAAACTAGGTCAAATGCACATATCCAAATCACAACATTTTCACCTTCTACAAAATCATAGTCCCAAACCTGCATGCCTTTGCACAAAGCACATTGTTCACACAGAGCTATATTCAATCTCCTTTCTACAATACATTCTTCTTTATTTATATTTTAAAAACCCTTACAATAAGGCCTAAACATGGGAAAACCCCATGGGCCGACATCCCATAAACCTATTACAAAACCCTAGAGGACCCTTTACTAGGTCCACATAACCCTCAAAATCGATGAGATCTGCGATCTCATCTCCACCTGGGCGCTCCTTCTTCGATCAATGTGTTTAAGCCCAAAAGTGGGCCAAATCTGACCAAGGTTTCCTCAAAACTTTGTCGAGGGCCAACAGGCCCCCAACACTCACCTGTGACTCATCCCGAGTCACTCAGGTGCAGACAAAGTTGCTTTGAAATCCTCGAGCTTAACTCGAGCTGCCTCAACTTGTTGCTTCGCTTGAGCATCCTTCTCATCGAGCTCCTGGATCATCTGCTTTATAACAGTCCCTTCCAGACGTTATTCTACAGTTGCAACCACTTGATCTAGTTGTGAACCATGTCCATCAATCTCTTTGAACACCTTGCAAACTTTGTCTTGCACAGGTTGTAGCTTCTGCATGACTTCCATTATCTTAACCTCGAGGTCGGTGATTTTTTATTGTACTGAGTGCTTCTCCTTGGATCTCTTCATTCTTTTGAATGTGATTAGCAGCTTCATCTATGCCTGTAATGAAAATGCTTGTTGTTGTGCCTCCTATAACTGCTCTTCCAGCTTCCTTAGCTCTGGATCCTCGGTGAGGAATTTATATGTCTTGGCGCTTCTATCACTTAGTTTTTTACATTCTTAGGCGGGGGCTCTTATTCTTACTACTATGTTCTTGGCAGACTCCTCCCTATGGTCACACACCTCCTACGGGGTGCTTAGTGTTGTTTGGGTGTCCAATTTTGTTATCATGTCTTGAAGCTGTTGGAGGGTCTCAGCGAGATTCACTACTTAAAATTCGACCAGCTCTTTCTCCTCCTATACCAAGCCTGGCACAAATTGACAAGATTTTCTTACAACTTCTTTGACCATGGCCCACTCTGTGAGCAACTTCTCCTTTTCCCTCTGTATCTAGGATTTTTCCTCCTGAAACTTCGCTTGAAGCTCTGCTTTATTTCTTTCCTGGGCTGCTACACTATCTTTCCTTGATCGTAATTGCACTAGGAATTTGTCCTTCTCATTTTTCAAGTCTTTTATAGCCTTCTCCTTCTCTTCCTGAGCTCTTTGAAATTGATATTTTGTTTCATCCGCCATCCTTCTCAACTGGGTTGGTTCATCCCCCAATTCTACAGTCTGTGATGAGGAAGGTGCAGATGGTGCATTAGGTATTGCGCAAACCAAGCGAACAGCTTCTTTCACTTCCTTCAATTCTCTCTCAATTCTTTCGTATAGCTCCTCCTGCTTCTCTATGTATCTATGCAAGATTTCCTTGGAGGCATCCTCCATAGATCTGTAGACCAGGTTGATATCATCCTCTATGAGGGTGGCTTCCAACTGGGGATTATTAGCGCACCTCTTCTTCCTTGCTAAAGTTTTCTTCAGAGAAACCTTCCTCTTCTGCGATGTCACTATCCCAACGGGGGGATCCTCAGGTGGAGAGGTGGTAGATTCACCTCTTCCTTTCTCTTATTCTCCCTCATCTCCTCCTCCATGTCCTTCTGCTTTATCTTCTCCTCCTCCTTGCGATCCAGACCCGTTATCTTCAGAAGCGTTGTCCTCTTCATCACTCTCTATATCTTGGACTTCCTCCTGCATTTTCTTCTTCTTCATCCCACTGGATTGTCCAACTTTGTCAACCTGTGTAACTATGGGGCTTCCTATGGTGTCAGTGTCGAATAATTTTGCATCGGTGACAGGTGCAATAAATTCCTCCGGCCACTCCTTTGTAATCTACTCCATATCGTCATTCGTTAGCTTGTAGTATGACTTTAATTGTTCCTAGTTCTCATCTCTACACTCAATGATGTAGATGAAATGAGGATCAACGCGAAACTTTTCTATTGGTAGGTACTGGTGCAGGGTGCATGGTGTCATGCGTGGAAATGATTTGATGGTGACCTTTAACTGCTGGTAATATCCATGAAACACGACATTAGACTCCCACTCCTTCGTCATGTCGTTGGTGTACCACAGGGTGGAAAACCAAGCGGTGAACAGCTCTGAGGGTTCGATCTCTAGAAAAGTGGCCCCTTCAATCATTTTTCAAGTGAAAAATGTGATCAAAATGATCAGCCAACTGTAATAGAATTTGTATCCTAAGTCCTGGGCTTCGTGGAAATCCTTCTCTAGCTCATTGACAAGTTAGTTCACCCATTTCATCTGCATGCCCTCCACACACTTTCCTACGAGGTCCACCACGAACCCGGTGACCTGTGTGGGGTGGTTCTTTCTCACAATATTTCTAGCTAAGAGTTGGAAAGCAAGGCGCATTGTTCCATCCTATATAGAGGCTTCCTTGTAACCTCACTTTCCTTTTTCTACCTCCTTGTAATCTTCCTTGATGCATTGCACCAAAGATTGGTCTGAAACCTTCCCTGAATAAAACTGTTGAGGGTCAAGACCCTTCACATTTAAGCCTGTGATCTGGTGGATCAGCGTCTGATCCATAACAATCCTTCTGTAGAGCCATAGACATCTTCCATGATAGCACGATAGGAGGATTTTAGAGCAAGCGTTAACCTCCTAGTGGTGGCCAAAATACGGGATCTTCGTCACCTTTAAAACAGTGGACTGTGCCAACCCCTTAATCCATGGTTGTGAGACAAGGAGAGGTTTCTTTCCAGTTGTCTTCGTGAGATAGCGGAGAGGAGAAAACATGGCGTAGTTATTTCAGTCTCCTAAGTTGAAGTCGTTGTTCTTCAGCAGTGGGATCTATCCTAACTGATTCCCGACTATGTGAATTCCTTTCAGAATGTATGCAGTAAAAACAGAGTACTCAAAGTCGTGCGGGATGCTGTCATGGTTAACAGCGCCAACCAAAGGTGGAATATATTCGAGTGGGATCGACAGGATCTGCTTCACATTAGCCAATTCACTGCGGTGCTTACTTCATTTCTCAGTTACGGGATTGACACGGCTGGAACAATGTTCCATCGAAGGGGAAGCCTACAGTCCCCTAGTCAATGACGCCTGAATACCTTTGGATATCGGTCTGTCGGCAATTAGTTTCTAAAGGAATTCCTCGACAGACTTCTCCAATTCATTAGGTTTGCCCGACATTCTATCTTTTAATAGACATGCAGGGTAGACAAACGGACGGTGGGGTAGTCACACAAACATGCAGGGTCTAGTTCCAGATAGCACAGCTCGACACATGAACAATTATCTGCTTAGCTCAGCTAATCACGGGTAGAAAAAAGTGGTCCCGGTGTAGTGATTGACGAGTTAAATAAGCGAGGTATCATAACAGATCTTCCAACGGCTAGGAAATGCTTCCATCAATGTAAATATATCCGTTATGGCGCAATATCAATGTCCCAAAAGTGTTCCATAAGCCAATAAATGTGTTTTCTAACCATTCAGGAGCATCATTCTAATGGTCATGGCACCTCCAATGGCCATATAACTTCGCCAGGTCGAAGTTCAATTCTACGTGGACCTGTTGTTCCAGGGAGGTTCAAATCCTACGAACCTGCCTCCTGCGATGTTCCAGTCTGTAAAGTCTTCCATCTTGTCTCTATAGCTTCTTGTAGCTTTTCCAACTCAACTTTCTTTTTATTGAGCTTCCTTGCCTTCTTTCCTATTATTTGAGTCTCTCTAACTGTTTCTGGAATCCTCTTTCCATTTTTATTCTTATCTTCTCCTAGTGTAGTGTCTTCGCATTGTTAAGGTGCCCTCAGAGGGTCTAAAGTTAATATCCCTTTTCTTAACACTTCTTGAGTGTACATACTTTTTTCTTGAATAGATAGGTCCTTCAAGCCTTCTTTCATTCTTTCAACCTTGACAGCTAATTATCTTTCCTTTTGTCCCTCCTACGTTGTTACTTTGCTTTGTTGCTTCAACTTATCCTCCCGTTCTACTATTAGTCGGTCTATTTTCCTAGCTATGAAATCCCTTAGTTCTTGCTTTTTCTTTTCTATAGAGTCTTCCTCTGCTTTCCTTCTGATCTGATTCTTCTCAATCCAAGTATTGCCTAACAAAAGTGGGAAAGAGGCGTTGTCCCCAACAAACCTAATGACTTCAAATTCTTCTTCAATCGATGTTCCATGAACAATAATCGGTATAGTAGTAACCCTTCCACATAAGGTTATCATTTTTCCCTTAAACAAGCCTATCCTTCCCAACTAAGGTACCATAGTAAGCTTTCCCAAATTTTCCCAAGTTTGTTCTGTCATAATATTCACTTGTGTTTCTTCATCCAAGACACAGTCGATGTTGAAGTTTTATATTCTTTCACTTATGCACTGTTTTGCTTTCAGGCTTTCTGGTAAACTGACCTTTTTTATGAACATCCATCGTTTCTTTCAACTATAATAATGTAATATGAACTTCCTCTGGACTTTTCTCATTATGACTTTCTAACATGCTCTTAATCTCTTGACTTTTTCATAGTTTTCTTGTCTCATGTTCATCCCTTCAACTTTAGCAATAATCCTTGGACAATCCTCAACCTCATGACCAATAACCTTACAATAAAGACAAATAAGGCCTACCTCAAGACATTCCTTAGCAAGATGTCTCAGTATTCTGCAATTATAACACAATGTCAATCCTCTTTTTATTTTAAATGTTCCCCAGCCTCTTATGTATTGCGCACTTCCCCTAGGATCATAGTGTTGGACCTTCAATCTACAAAAATTCTTTCTAGGTTCCTGCATCCACTTATTAGTCCAAAAACTCTTTCTATCCATAGGAATAACACATATTTATTCATTTTCATTATCAAATCAACTCTTTCTTTCAACTATGCCCTAGCCTTCAGACTAGGACACATCTATTAGACATACTCAAATTCATTCTTTCGAAACAAAAATTCACTTATCTTTCTATTACCAAAGCACAAAGATTTACCTCTTTTAGGATCTTTACCTCTTTTCTTCAGAACATCTTACATCCTTTATACAAAGCTTCACAAGTCAAGTAGAGTACTGCGCACTTCAGCAGTAGATCTATGCACAAAGTTTTTATTTTTTCTTTACTCCAATTCCCAGCAATCACAGTTTCATCTCCCAGCAACCGAACCATTTGTTGGCACAGGGGTAGACCCAGGGTTCGACGCTTAACAGTGCACCAACAAAACCCCAACTACCAGGCCCTTTCAGCAACACCTGCGAAGCAGGCGAAGTCTCACCCGAGGTAGAAGCAGGGGGCTTACAGGACGCAGGTGTCTGTAACCAGGCTAGGACACAATCTGTGATAATATCACTTCGTGAGATATTTTGTTAACGCTTAGGAAGTGGTATGCATTAGTTTATTAACCTTATTAACATCACAGAACATAATCAAAGATATATCTAGCGTAGTAACAAAAAAATATTATGCAACTTAAACACTTAGAACTGAGCATTGAGGATCAGATCTAGAATTTTAACATAAGCAGAGCATTTAAGCATACATTACCATTACACATTCTAATCTAGGCACTAAGAAAAACATAATAGAGATAACATCGCACAAATCAAACCATGAGAATCCACATATACATGGTTCACCCCAGTGTGGGGCTACGTCCACCAACCACTTTGCCTTTTTATTATTCATCAAGATCTTACATTCATTCACTCATGTGCACTAATCCACAGAGTCAAGATTTGCACTGGAAAGAAGATCTGCACACGGAGCACCAGATCCTCCTTCCAAAACTAGGTCAAATGCACATAGCCAAATCACAGCATTTGCACCTTCTACAAAATCATAGTCCCACACATGCATGCCTTTACACAAAGAACATTGTTCACACGGGACTATATTCAATCCCCTTTCTACAATACATTATTCTTTATTTATATTGTACAAACCCTTACAATAAGGCATAAACATGGGAAAACCCCAAGGGGTGACATCCCATAAACCTGTTACAAAACCCTATAGGACCCTTTACAGGGTCCACATAACCCTCAAAATCGGTGAGATCCGTGATCTCAGCTCCGTCTGGGTGATCCTTCTTTGACCAATGTGTCGAAGTCCAAAAGTGGGCCAAATCAAACCAAGGTTTCCTCAAAACTTGGTCGAGGAACAACTTTCAGCAAAACTCTCACTTGGAGAATATGCTCACGGGTCTGGCAACCACTCCACAACAGTCAGTCTCTCACTGAGAAAGACTTCTCATGGTCTGTCAACCTGACTCCTCAATAGTATAATTTTGGTTACAACCCCACAACTCCATGCAAGATTCTCTGGGAAGATAGGGTAATAATCAGATTTTCCATACAGTCCAACCCCCTTCTAGTCATAAGAGCCTGAAACACATCAATTCCATGAATAATCCACAATTCCATAATTCCCTCTCCCCAAAATGCACTAATGCCAACAATATATATTGCATTCCTCCCACTTAACACTTGTCACCTCCAAAAGTAGCTTTAAGCCACTTGTTGACCCATTCCCTACCCTCAAGAACTTAGGATTAAATAATATATTAAACATTACACTTTTCCCAGAAATATTATAAAATATTCCCCAAGACTTATGACTCACCCCCTTTTCCCTTTTTCCAGTGGAGTGGGCCCCCCATCTCTATTTGTCTGAGTCTGACTGTGCACAACGATGCAATATTATATTAATAACCATGATTATATTTACATGGATAGGCGCATTGGCCTATATGCGTCCCATATCACCAACCTCCATAATCACACAGGCTCTCTGACCTCATACATATCCAATCATTCATGTGCACTAACCCAAGTGCACACAACATGGTGATATATGTGCACTTACCCAGGTGTGCGCAACACACAAAATGTGTGCACCCTATTCTTCATAATATTTCTTTGCACACTACTCAAATGTGTGCAACACCAAAACCAGGTGTCATTGGCTCACCAGCCTAAATGTGCATTACATTTACACTTAGTTCTAATGGCTCAACAGCCTATATGTACAAGTAAAAAGGGTTTCAGATTAGGGACATTACATTCCCCTCGCCCTTATTTATGCATTATCCTCAGTGCATCATATACACATGTACACACAAAACTTCAAAATTTTCCAAACAGATGAGGATACCCTATTCGCATAGCATCCTCACATTCCCAGGTTGCATCCTCAGGATTATACAAGTCCATTGGACCTTTACCAGCTCCATGGCTATATTTCTAAGCTTCTTGAGTTTCTAATCCAATATGCAAACCAGTCTCACTTGAAATTCTCCTTCTGACTCCACCTGAATCACAATCTAATCAATGACATGATTAGCATCGGGTACATACTTCTTAAGAAATGACACATGGAAAACATTATGAATACATAAGGATGCAGACAATGCAATCATATAAGTGAAAGTATCAATCCTCTCTGGGATTTCGAATGGCCCACGATACCATGTTTCTAACTTAGAACACTTTCCCAACTTCAGGGAACTACACCTGGCCTTCACTTTCAAAAACATGTGATTACTCACTTTAATTATCTATGGGTTTTTCCTTTATCTGCGCAACTTTTCTACATGTCCTAGGCAACTTTCAGATTCTTCCTGATCTTTACCATCCACTCCTCCATTTCTCGGAGCAAATCTGGGCCAACTATCATGCAGTCTGTTAGGTTATGCCAACTCACATGTGTGTTGCACTTTCTACCAGAAAGTACCTCAAATGGGCTCATCTTTAAATATGTATGCTACCCATTGTTGTAAGCAAAATCTACCAAATGCAAGTAGTCTTCCCACTTTTATGGCTTATCCATCACATACATCCTCAACATGTCTTCAATCACCCGATTTACCCTCTCGGTCTGACCATCCGTCTCAGGGTGATATGTTGTGTTGAAATTCAAACTTGTTCCAAATCCCTTGCACATCCCTTTCCAAAAGTTCGAGGTGAAATTGGAATCTTTTTCATACACAATTGTCTTAGGTATGCCATGCAACTTGGAAATTTCTCGCATGTAAATCTCTGCAATGTCGATTTCCTTGTGTGTTGACTTCACTGGAAAAAAATGGGAAGCTTTAGTAAGCTTGTCCACCACCACCATAATAGAATCATGTTACTTAGCGGCCGTAGGAAACTTACTTATTAATTCCATAGTCAAAATTTCCCACTTCCACTCATGAATGGGAAAAGTGTTCGACAACACAGGTATTCCAACAGAGGACGAACACCTTCAGTAACCACTCACATAACCAGATCAAAGATCAACACACCGATGTTTTCACGTGGTAAAACCCCTACGGGGAAACATCCACGGCCCCAACC
>SNQJ01S0024238.1:151061-178870 GCA_010110895.2 Picea sitchensis
ACTAGGGTTTGCATGGTCATTTCTTGGTGATTTGTAAGTATTTTTCTGCAAAACTTCTTAAATGAATGGTTGTAGTTCAATTTCTTGCATTTTTTTATAAATATTGTTGAATCAAAACCCTAGGGGACAAGCACACAAGTAGGTCACTGTCTCATGTCCCCTGATAGAGAAACCTTAAGCCATTGTTGAGGAAAGAAAGAGTCTAGCCTTAGCTACACTCCTATTTCCTCTCCCTATTGCTAGTCGTACTATTCTGAAGCCAAGAAGAGTGATAAGTCCCTGGCCTAGGTCTACTACACTAGGGTCGTACTCTTTTTAGGGTTTGTTGAAAGGCCTTGCTTTAGCAACACCTCCCTCATCAAACCCTCTTGTTTTGGTTATATTTTGTTATTATTGAGATAGTTGTTTATCGGGAAGGAGGAGAGAGGATGAGGCCTTGCTTTAGCAACATCGGAGTGAGCCTCTCTCCCCTAGGGTTCTGATTTTGAGGCCCTTCTTTAGCAGCACTTCAAAACATTTCCCTCTAGTCCTTGAAATCTTGCCTCCTTCAACCTGTGCATCCTTCATTTATGACTCCATTAAACCCTAAGGCATTGATCTAAGACCTCAAACGTTGAAGTAGAACTTGATCTAAACTCTCTCAAAGATTTTGAATTGAAACCCTAACTACACTAACCCTAACTCGAGCTAACCCTACTAACCCTAAGCTGTTGATGTTATTATTGGATATTTCATCTTTATTGCAGCAACGTTTCATCTTGTGAGCAATTGAATGTGGTTTTAGGCATAAATTGAGTAAAGTGTTGGTTTATTACATTGAATGCCATATCATTCTAGTATTTATTGGTGAAGTGACATTATTTTATTGCTATTTTGTAAACATTGACTTCATCAACATTTACTTTCAAATTGCTTACATTGAATATCAGATAGTCTTTGATATATGTGAAGTACTAACCAAAGCCTGCATATATCATTTTATTGTTGCTTTGTTCTCGTGCAGGGATTCTACTTGGTTATCTTTGTTGACTATAAGTCAGACTATATTTTCTAGTGGTGATCTGTGAAGGGGGAAGCTTGTCATTATCTGGTTATCCTTAAGCCTCTTCAAAACCCCAGGTCATCGGGGATGTCTCCCCTGGCCCTCGCCTCCCTAAAGAGAAATAACCTCCCCATCTTGGTGACATTGGGTGGGATAGGTTCCTATTATGCCAGTTTGGCCTTCTACTTTATAGCCTTTCTTCCTAGCTACAAACTATGTGATAACATTTTGGTGTCGTTGTCGGGGACACTGAGTCAAACCTTCCTCGGACGACACTTTTCAGTAAGCCTTGCCTCTAGAAGCCTTATCTTACAAGTTTACTTGGTGACTCCACTAGGGTATTTTCCCTATTTCTTTGATAGTTTCAAGAAAACTATCTGGTGACTCCACTGATGAAGAAGCCAACGATGACTTCACAATATGATCCCGGGAACTACAAGGCTTTAGACATGAGTAACATCCTGAGGTACCCTCATCAAATGCCCTTTGAGTACACAAATTTTCTCCCTGGATTCTCTGGTGGTGATAGAGAGAGAGTTGACTATCACATGAGAAAATTCTGGAATTTCTTATTATCCTACCCGGTCGACAATTATGATGAAGACGTGGTCATGAAACTTTTCTCTGCCACGCTTTGTTACAATTCCAAAAAATGGTATGATAACCTCCCCGAGGCCAGCATCATGACTATGGATCAATTTGAGAAAGTTTTTCTCGAGAGATGGGGTATCCAGCAAGAAGACATCCCAATACTATTTGAAGAACTCAAGCACATAAGACAAGCGGAGGATGAAACTGTCAAAGAATTCCAGATTAGATTTGAGAACATGCTATATCAAATTCTTGAGAGTCATCATCCCGAGGAGAGAGACCTGGTCCATCTCTTTACTCGTGCACTTTTGAGATATTTGAATTTCCCTCTTGATAAAATAACCCCAAGGACGCTCGATGAAGCTTACTACTGGTTGCAGTGATTGAGGAGAAGATCTCCTCATTTGATATAGGATGCCTCTTTACCTTAAGTACTCTCAATGGAGAGAGTTTGTTTACCCTTGAGAGCTTCATCATTGATCTCCAAGAAGAAGGGGAACAAACCACAGATCGACGAGTGATTGTTGAAGACACAGTTGAGGAGCCAGAACCCAATGATGAAGTATCAACATGCCCTCTTCCTCTTGATGAAGCGATCCACAAGCCTTCTCCACCTGCACAACAACAAGACGATAAGGTTAGTTTCTTTCCTTTTTAGGATTTTGATGATACCTTATTCCATGATTCAGAGTGTTAGTGATAAAAAATCCACTAGCATTTTTATCAGTTTTTCCATCACTCTTCAAATGATCTATCATTTTCCTCGGTTTCTTTCTAGTGTCTTGACCTCCATATTTTCCATCAAGCTCCTGATCGATTATGATTAGTCCAGAATCTTGTGACTTTGTCCATGACTTGCATTCCAAAAGTTAAAAAATAAACTACTACTCTTGCCTAAAAATCCCTAGTTTTATGTTTTCAAATAAAAATTATGTTTTTACTTGTAAATATTACCAAAACAAAGTGTTGTGTACACAAGTCGACACACAAAGCCCAGCACAAATTCCAAATCTACCATACACAGTACAACTCATCGATAGACTATGAGAGTCTTGACGTTTATAAAGGCTATAATATCTAAACATCCGATATATGTGGGATTTAGTCCCTCGGGAAATAAAAATAAATAAATGAAATAGCCAACTGCCAAATGTCCATTTTCCAAGTAGATGAATGCATGCACAGCTGTCTAATGGTGAATATAGCCTGGTGATCTAAATGTTTGACAGGTTGAAAGCATATGGCCACGAGCAAGAGCCATGAACTCTCCATAATGGATTGCTATGCCATATGATCCATCTCTATGTTCCTTCAAGCGAGCGTGCAAACCTTATTTAGGAAGCTCATTACAGTTGGGCAGCAGGACATTTTGGGGTAGACACAAAAGTGGCAGTACTGCAAAAGAATTTTTAATGGCCAAAGCTTATACAAGATGTTTGCAAGTACTTCAGATCATGCACTATCTATGCCATTGTCAAGCTTGACATCAAGAAACAGGATCTCTACACCCCTCTTCCTACTGCAGATAGGCCTTGGGAGTCCATCTCCATGGATTACATTATCGGTCTTCCTTCAACCAAGCACTGGAATGACTGTGTCTTCGTGGTCGTTGATCAATTCTCTAAGATGGAGATTTTGGCACCCTGCAAGAAGAACATCATAGCGGAGGCCACTACCAAGCTCTTGTTTGGACATGTTTGGGTTCATCTTGGGCTCCAATGAACCATTATCTCATATTGATATAGTAGGTTCCTGAGCACTTTTTGGTCTAGCCTATGGTCGATGATGGACACCAAGTTGACCAAATTGACTACCTTCAACCCATAGACTGATGGATAAATAGACTTAGTCAACAAGATGATTTTCCGTATCTTGAGGATGTACAATTCCAAACATCCACACACATGGGATGAAAGCCTTCCGTATGTTCCACATAGCTACGACAGATCCGTCCATAGCTCTATTGGCCACAACCCTTTTCAGGTGTGCTTGGGGTTCCATCCATTGGCACCCATTGATGTAGCTCTGCCCATTGTAGTTGCATAGGAAGAGTCCTTCCATGCTTAGATCAAGGTTGATTGAGCACCAAAATTTGTTGAGCGAATCTAGCACATCCAACAACAAGTTCATGATATTTTACAGAAATCCAATGTCAAGTACAAGCAATTTTCCATGATCAGCATCAGGCACCACACAAGTTTTAGGTGGGAAATAAGGTATGGTTTCATTTGCAAAAATAGTGCCTCATAAGACCCCATCATAAACTACATCCACTCTAATACAGGTCTTACACCATCACTAAGGTTGTGGGTGAGAATGTTTTTGAATTAAGTACTCCTCCTTTCCTTGGCTTGCACCTAGTATTTAATGTGGAATTGCTTCGACCATATTTTCCACCTCTCCTGGACACTACAAAAATCAATCCTGACAACATTGAAAAAGAGACAGTTAATTAAATCATGGACACCAAGACAATGGGCACCCGCTATCATAGCATCCAACTCTATCGATTCATCAAAGCAAGGCAATTTCTTCATTAGGGCAAGTGGCTCACTAGGCATCAGATTTGATAGAAGTTTCCCCATATGAAGGAGGAACTTGACGCGATGGATATCATTGATTATTAAGAGGGGGGAATGATCTAGGTGGACATTGGTGGCTGCCCACCTATTCCACTGGCTCAAATTACAGTTTCCATCTTGGCAGTTTTTCGGGTCCCAAACTTCTGGGGTCGTTTTGAGGCCATAAATGATGTTTTTTTGACTTGGAAGTGCCCAATAAATTTTTGTTGGGTTGTATAGAACTATTTAAAATGTGTACTTTGTATCTATACATTTCTGACGGGGTACTGAATGCCCCAAACGGAGATCATATGCAAAAGTTGTGCCCTTGGGTAGTTGACGTATCAACTACCCCATCGGGTTCCACAAACCTTTTGGTGTTTCATCTTCCAAGGTTAGGGTTTTGGATGTTTAGGATTTCTCATTTATTATTTATTTTTAAAAGGCATTTGGAGCCTGATTGTAATCAACTTCTTTCGAATGAGTGTAGCTGACACATCTCTCTTCGGAGATAAGCTACTACCATTCTAGCTAGCTTGTGTGCTTTGCATTTTACAATCTTTTGTATTCTTGACCTGGTCATTAATAGAATCTGAGTTTTCTTGTATTACTTTGTTCTTTGCCATATCTTTGTGTATTTCCTTGTTATATCTTTGTTATATGTTTTCCTTCATGTCATTCTAAAAATAATCTAGATCATAACTTTCCCAAAGCTTGTTGTTTTGGGCCTCTTCTTAAGAACAAAATTGTACAACATGTCATGTATCCAATTTTGCAAATATAATTATTAAATTTATACCTGAGGTACTTTTGTATGTCTCTTATGTTTTGTAAAAATTTCATAGTCTCAAGTGTCCCAGAAAAGAATTTATAGTGAAAATGTAAAACTGGCCTATTTGAAACTAATCTTGGGACCAGTAAGAAACCCTAACTCCCATGGAGCATATCTCGGAAAGTGAAACAAACCAACATCTGAAATTTTTTACCTAAGGTACTTCTGTATGTATCTTATATTATGTAAAAATTTCACAGTCTGAAGAGTCCTAGAAAAGCAATTATAGTGAAAATGCCAAACTGACATGTTTGAAACTAAACTCGGGACTATTCATAAACCTTATCTTCCACAAATCATATCTCAGAAAGTACGGAGAACCAACATCTTAAATTTTTACCTGAGGTACTTCTTTATGTCTCCTCTGTTCTGTAAAACTTTCATAGTCTAAAAACGCCCAGAAAATAAGTTATAGTGAAAATTCCCAACTAACATGTTTGAAACTGATTTAAGGAGCATTCAAGAACCCTAACTTCCATAGGTAATATCTCTAAAATTAAAGCGAACCAACATCTGAAATTTTTACCACATGTACCTAGATATGTTTCCTTTGTCGTTGCAAAATTTCAAGGTCTAAAACATCTGAGAAACTAATTTATGGCTAAAGTGCCACGTTTCCATGTTTGAAATTGATTTCAAGAGCATTCAAGAACCCTAACTTCCACAGGGCATATCTTCGAAAGTATAGCGAACACACATTTGAAATTTTTACCACATATACCTAGATATGTCTCCTCCATCTCTACGAAATTTCAAGGTATGAAACATCCCATAAAATAAGTTATAGTGAAAGTTCCAAGCTGACCTGTTTGAAACTGATTTCAGGAGCATTCAGGAACCCTAATTTCCGTAGGGCATATCTCCAAAATTGTAGCGAACCAACATCTGTAATTTTTAATACATGTTCACCAAGATCTAACCTCCATCTCTTCACAATTTCAAGGTCTTAAATGTCCCATAACATAATTTATTGGGAAAATTCCAAGATGACCTTAAACTGATTTCGCAACTCTTCCCTTTTGGAATGATATTCAATCTTTGTTCATCCATTTTTCACACACACTTTCTCTCAATACTTTCTCTTTATACTTTTTCACAACACTTCATGAAGGGACATTTCCTTTAAATAATTAATTCCCCTTTTTTATTTTACTTTTCCAAATACCATGGGAAAATACCCAAACCCATGGGTTTGAAACCCCCATTTCACATTTTACTTTTTCACTTGCACCCCTTTTTTAATATACTTGTAAATCTATATATATAAATCAATCTTGAAATTGTTGTGTGTATTGTAATGATATAATAAGATATTAATTACAACATTAATCTTTTGACATCAATGACAGTAATTTCAACACTTGCATCGCATAACCAAAGTGTCCATGCTCCTCCATTCACTTGTGGGACTGTTATCTTGAACAACATACTAGCTGGGAACCAACTATACCTTTGGGCCAAACATTGGTACCACACAGAGTGATTGGGAACTTTTTGTACTCCATAACCTAACATCAACCTCACTATAAAGACTATACCACTAGCCATCACATGGACATATTTCCATCTATCAAGACACCTAGGTACCCAACCATAGTTATCGCCATTTCTCTAGGAAAATAGTATGGATATTCCATGTATCCAAGTCAATCCTACACTTTATGCACCTCCCAATGAGGAATTATAGTGCAACATTCATCTAACAATATTTCATCAAGGAACAATTAGTGGGAACAAAACATGTTGCTAAATTTCCCTTCCATGTATCTAATTCTTTGTTTTTGTTTACGTTTTATATTTCTAATTGTTCCACTAACACTATCATCTTGTTTTTGGTGATAGTATTGTATACCTAACACTCAATAGATTATTTTTGCTCACCCATGTGGAAAATTAAACAAAACATAATGGTGACTCCATTATGGTTCTAAATCCAATTTCTCTCGTTGTAAGCTTCAAGAGCCCATTTTCTTATCTCTCTGGTTTTGCAAGTGACCAAACCAACCTCCGTCAGAATCTAGCTTGAGTGCTTAGTCCTCCATTTCTTAAGAATCCATCCATAAATTTGTTTATGTCGTTGTTACAAACTCCACGTGGCTATCGAAAGACCAGTTGCACAAAGCTGCGCAATCTGTGCCTGTAACTATGTTCTGGTTCTACGTAGTTTGTGTGAATTTGTGCAACTGTCACTTTGGAGACCACCAAGGATATTATTTTCTTCTAGGCCAATGGTGGTTTTCACTCTCCCTTACTAATATGGGTTTAGCATTTATTTTACTGCACTTTGTTCACTGGAAACATCCCACTTTGAGTTCATTCTTGCAAGATTAATTAGCTCATGTAGTTTAATTAGGGAGGATAAAATGAACCACAATCTCTTTTATCTTGCCACATGGATGGCTAGTTAGTCATTTTAATTCTTAGTTAGATTTATTTCAACAATCATTTTACCTTTTATGGTACTAGCAACCCTCTTGTTCACATCCAAGTATGTTCTTGACCTCGCACTCCCTTGAGTGATCTTGTTAAACCAGAACGGAGTGTATAAGTTTTTTCCACTTCCTTTGTAAAAAAAACATATGAGCTAAATTAAAGTGACAAGTAACACAACCCACAATGTGCACATATTCTCTTTAGTTTTTTCGGGATTTTCAATCTTACACAAGTAACTAGGTGGGTCCGAAGAACTTGTGCACCTCATAAGTTTATTTGCAAAAAGGAACACTACGAGTTAAAAAATTGCAAGGACCCCAAATTTCCACATAATTGAACAAACTAAGATACTTTCAATCTTTTCAAACACTTAGGAAGATAAAAACATTTTAAAGTACCCCACATGTCCACATCTCTTACAACCCATGGCTAGTTTTCCAATTTCACAAGGATTGCAAAAACATTTAGTGGTTAATTAAAAGAATAGTAAAGGACCCCACGATGTATGCATGATGAAACTTCAATTATAAACATGATGTGTTGCTCACTTTTACCCTTGCACACACACACATTCACACATCTAAAGGCATCTAAGGTTCACTTCCATCAAAGTATACTCTCCTCCTTGCACCCACAAGCGATCTTGGAGGAATAAAAAATCCTTAAGTGTTCCGACATAACCTTCAAGCATTCCCTTAAGCAACAATATTGGTCCATGGCCCTAATCCCAATAACTTACTAAAAATCAACCATAATAACTGACAAAAATCCTCCTCAAGAGGTCACAAAACAACATTTTAGTCTAAGTTAGGATTTCGAGGGTAGGTATCTAAACAACCCATCGTTATCTCTTTTTACATTTAAAACTTAGTGGTTGCTATTTAGGGAGTTAAAATCCTCTAATTCAATTATTCTTACACCATAAGGCAAGCGGATACCCATGAAGGGGTAACACCAAGGTCTGGTTATTCTGCATGAGCCTTCTTGAGCCACCCATCTCCTGTGAGATTTCCTCGCACGTGATCACTTTTTGAGGTTGAGAGTCCCCTGTTACACTTCAATGAGGTATCCTAGTGGCCAAAAACTAGGATTTTCTACGCAAGTGGCACTTGTGGGATACAACTACACCTAGGTCAAATTTTGAACACTTATTGAGAAATACTGCTAGCTCTTTCGAGATATGAACCCTTTACCCCTCATTATAACTGATATTTCAAAACTTCACTAATTCCTCTTCTGGTGGGTTCATGCCCCACTTTTGAGTGTTATTGCAAGGCCCAATGACATTGAGAGGAAGGACAATAAGTTTATAGGACACATGATTTTTATTTTAATATTCCTCCATGCGAATAATATCCCAACCTACCCAACAAACATTTTACTATATAGATGATTTATGTGTGTTACATCAATTCACTACTAACCATATTTAGTGTTTGGTTCTTTGATTAAAGTAGGTCATATTCATTGTTGTTACAAAAGGAACTTGTTAGTTAGCCTTTCACTTCACCAAGTCACACACTTTATTTCTAGTATGAAATCATAGGGCACCCACAACCTCCTCAATGTTCCAGACACTTTCTTGGCCTTCCACTAGTGTCAGGAGGTATCCATGCTTTTACTTCTTCATCAGTTCAACCTCTGCACTCACCTTTGCATGTAGTTGTTATCAATTAAGCCTTGCTTGGTTCCACCTTGGTTTACACAATTGTTCCCAACAACCCGTCCAGTAACCCTTCCTCCTTAGTAACCGACTCTTGACCTTCACAAAAAATGACAATACCATAAAACCTACCATACTTAGATTTTTTAAATCTTCCTAACTTGACGAAACCCACCAATGACGCAATTTTACATAATCTTTATTGGTCAAACATGCACAACAAACTTACATCATACATCCCTAAGTTTGACAGAAAACCTTGTGAGGACCCAACCAACCATGTAACGATGTTTCACTTATTGTGTTCATCCAACAACATCATTGATGATTACATCTCCTTGCAACTATTTCAAAGAACCATAACTGGTCAATATGTGAAATGGTATGTCGATGAGCAAGTAGGGTCCCATGCGACCTTCATATCTTTAGCCAAGGAATTTTTATCCCTTTTCCAGTTACTAGTACATCATGACACTAGATTGGAAATCCTCTCAAATTTCTACCAAACCACTTCCACTCATATCGCAGATCACATCCACAAATGGCATCAAAGAAGAAATCTGCATAAAATTGAAACCACCCTGAAACAACATCTCAAATAGTTCCTAAAATCCTTGGTACCCCTCATCTCCAAGGACATGGCCACTACCATTCCACAAATTGAGGAAGACACCATCATCAAATCCCACCACTTTGATTTGATCTACTCGCAGTTTGATACACTTCATGGTCCTCCGTGATGCTCCTCATCCTCTACCATTTGGTCAAAAAAATCCTAGAACATCCCATTCCACGGATGGACTGATTGGGCCCATGATCCACCTCAATCATTATGGTGCCCCTATGTCTTTTAATGGTACCAATCAATACACAAAATATTATGGATGAGTACCATACTATCCTCCTCCTATAGGTGCACCATACACACCCAATCCCACGTTCCCAGCTCTCCCTCCTCAAACAGTTGGGGGTCACAACCACACACAACCCATGAATCCCTTACCCCAAGCAGGTATACAGATTCCTAGTCATATGCATGGGCCTTCATGCAACCCATGTTGTGGTGGAGGACCCTCAACATCATACAAGCCCTATGGAACTCCACAACTGATTAATCCATATTATCCATTTCTTGGTCCCCTACATCCTACTAACATGTCACCACAAGGGAAACATCAAGGTAAGGTTAATTTTGTCCAACCTTCGCCCATACAATAGGTTCAAACATTTGAACAACTAAACATGGTAAAACCTACCACTGAACAAAATAATTCAAATAAAAAGGGAAAACTTAAAGCCAATACAAGCCAGGGACAGGGGGCAACCCTTAGCAACAAAACCCTCTAGTAGGAGGCAATCATAAAGCTAGTAATCAAAACCACAATACTAGTATCAATAATGGCCAACAACGATAGGGGAAGAACAATAACCTCAAAACCAACTTCCCTTGTGCACTATGTGGTGAATATGGACACTATACTCACCATTTCCCCCAAATAGCCAACAACAAAAAGATGAAGGATTCTATGAACACACAAGGAACCAATGTACCACAGGGTTCCCTGCAAGTTCAATAGAATTTCCCTCGACCACCACCCCCAAAAGTTCTATATGGGCACCCTACACCACATATGGGTTAGTACCCTATCCCAGGACAAACTTAGGCTAGCAATTCTACAACCTGTAAGACTCTCCTAACAACAAAGGAGGAAGTCCTTCTTCACACTCACAACCATCAATATGGCATGCCACCCGACTCTACCTCGACCACGTCTGATACACCCCAATTACGAGCAGGTCCCCCTTTGTTGATCTCGTGTCCCAGTGGTGCCTCTACCTAACGTGTACCGAGAGCACCTATACAGCGCATTGCTCATAACCCACATGCAAGGGAAACACATAGTCATAACCTTGTGGATGACTTGGCTCAATCTGTTGGACACACCTACCACACTTAGAGTGGGGGTGAATGAGTGTGAGGCTCTTTTTACCAAAACTTTCCTCTTACACAAAACACCTTAGTTAATATTCAATATTTACTCATTACCCATTGTTGTCATTTATAACCAGTTAGATGTGAACATATATCAGTAATATATCATCAACAAGTCATCACCACAATGAACACAAAGAACACAAGATGTATGTACAATTTTTTTTTATTATGGACAACAATCCGGGGGTTTTCCAGCAACAGTTGAATAGAGTACAACTCTACAAGAGCACCAGCTCTATAATGAAAGACTCATCTTACACCCTCAGCACCAACTGAGATGAGGCAACAATCCTCAACAGATATCAATCTGTCAACAAGTACATGACCTATCAGTAGTGCAGCCAACATGTGTACGCGCTCTGGCTCACTACAGCCTGCATATGCACGTGGACAGTGTATACAACAACCTGCGTATACCTTCTGAACTGTTAGGGTTCATCCTTCAAGATCAACTCAAATTCTTTGCAATCAATATATCATTATATTTTGTCTCTGACTTTCCAATCTGACCACCAGCCAGTCACAACATCTCCAAGCTCTCCAATAGCTTTCTCATGCTCCACAATAAATCAATATGAGTGTTATCTCAAACATGTATGAACAACTAGTATACCATAGCAATCATGTCACCACTAAATCCAAAGAGTACTGCTCACTCCATCAACCAAATCATCCAAACTGAACCACATCATAGAATCCATACCAAGAATGCCCTAAGCATTCACATCACATCAAACAATAGTATCCATCAAGACAATAATGCAACCATACCAGTGTCTCGATGATAGATCTGAGCCCATAGAATGCAGATCTGGAACTTGCCTCATCATCCAAGAGCTTGGCATAAGCTCAAACATAATTCTTCATCATTTCATCCATTGTACAATTACGCACCCTGTCCTCATACAACCATGGCGGTATGTGCCTACATTATCGCCACCTCGAAACTAGGGTTTTGATCGCTTTTATGCGTCAAGATGTCGATATTGGCCGAGCTTTGATGCATCATAGGATCCTCCTCTCACTTTCTTCCGCATAATGTAATCTCATGCTTTCGAGATTTTACAAAATTCTCAAAGGCTCTCTTATTACTCAAGATATTCTCACGAAGCTCTCCATTGATCCAAAAGGATATATCTTTTGGGGTCCATGGTATCTTATTTATACTTTCATCCTCTAGGTCCTTTAACCCATTTCGGGTCCGTACCCAACCTATTTCCTTATTTTAGGGTTAACCACTTTCCATAAATGAAAGTTCTCAATATTTATCATTTAAATGTTCCTTCTTGGTTATCACCTTATTTTATCATTTTAAATAATCTTTCTTGATTTTGTATCACTTCTCTTTATTATTTAAATAGCCAGTTTCTTATTTTAGGTCCTTTGACTTCTTGAAGGGCAGTATTCATATGGGGTCCTCCATGCATCATAACTCTCAAACCGTGAGGTTATGTGACGTTCCTTTCCAGAATGGCATGACAAGCACTATCCATGGGATGATTTCTGTACCAACTTCAAATTGATCTTCCTCTCATTATTTCACATACAAGAATGGGTCCTCCAATCATTCTTCTGGGATAACTCAATCCATAAAGTGTCTTCAGTGAGGGATTTCACCATAGGATGACTTTGGAGTTCATCCATTGTGCACCTTATCAATCATGATACTTTGGAGTTCATCCATTTGTGCACCTTATCAATCATGATAAGACAATAATGAGTCATCTTTTCGTCAAACAAACTATGCATCATTATGTATCAATGACAACTCATTGATCCATCTTCATCTATGCATCATATCAATGATCCATCTTTATCAGTTGGTTTCCACTTTGACATCTATCATTCTCATCAAGGACAATACATATACATTGTTCATCAATCAATCCATTGACATCAATCAATCCATTGACATCAATCAATCCATTGACATCAATCAATCAAACTATTGGCATCAATGACAACATGATCCAACACAATCCCCCACCGCCATGTATGTACTTGAGGTCTTGCAAACCTCTCCTTCACAAAGGAAATCATTGTTATCCACATTGGGGGCATTCGACCCTTCCAACTCATTCCTTATTACTTTTGATTTGGACAACTCAGAACCTTGGCTTCCTTCCTTGGTTCCTTTTCAAATAGTGGTTATGATTCAGAACATCATTGTCCATAGATGCATCGTCAATGAGGGTGCATCCACATGCATTATGTTCAAAATTGTCTGGAAAAAGCTCTGCTCCCCTGATCTTACCCCTTTTATTATCACCCTTCAGGCCTATGATGGTCACCCATTGCAAACCAAGGGTATTTTCCAAACGTCCCCATAGAGCTAGCAAGAAGAACAATGTTAATCGACATTAAGGTCATAGACGCCCCACTAGAATACAACATCTTGCTAGAATGTAGTTACATTTACGCAATGAAGGTAGTGGCTTCATATGTGTTTCACACCATGATCTCCCCCCATAATAGAAAGTTCATCAAGGTTGACTAATTAACGCATTAAGAATCTTGACCCTCAATAAATTTGGATAATATCCTCACTCTCATCGAGGCACAATTAGATGTATCACTGGTCATGGAAAATTGGTCTAGGAATATTTCAGGACCTCTCCCTTTTATGTACATATCAAGCTGACCCACCATGCATACCACCCTTGGACTCTACATAAGTATGTGTAATCACTTCTATCATGGTAGAACCAACCCCTCAATCTACTCTTAGGAGACCCACCCCGAGTCTACCCAAGAGGTAATCATCCAAGAATCCACTCTAGAGACTTCCCCCATGACTGACTAACTAATAGTTTGGAAAACCCTTACTCAACCCCTTACCCAAATACCTTTCTTCTATCCACCACCAGGAGTTTCAACATACTATGTAGAAAGTACCCTTACCCTTCCCAATATGTTAATAGTTATCCATGTTTGGTATATTGACCCACCATCCAGAGTACCAATACCATCCCTTCCCCCTCAAACAACCACATCACCCATGCAGACCCAGATTCTTCCAATTTACATCTGGTCATTACAGTTGGCCCCTTCTACAAATAGGGCATAGACTTCATGACATGCAACCCTCCATCTAGCAATGGTCACAAATACATTGGTGTGGCCATTGACTACTTCACCAAATGAGTCAAAGCCATGCCAACATTAAACAAAACGACAAATGTTTTAACCCACTTCTTTTTCAATCATGTCATTACCTTCTTTGGGGTTCCCTAAAAACTAGTCTCGTACAATGGAAAACATTTTGAAAATGAATTAGTCGCAAATTTTTCCTCACACCTAAGATTCACTCATGAGTTTGCTTCACAGTACTATCAAAATTCTAATGGTTAGGTTGAGGCTGTTGACAAAGTCCTCAAAACCATGTTGCGATGAACAATCAACAAACATAAAACCAACTAGCATCAAATTTTATTTTTTGCATCATGGGCATATCAAATGACAGTCAAAACCACCACAATTTTCACCCCCTTCCACATCGTTCATGGGGTAGAAGCAGTATTACCCATTGAGTGTGAAATCCCAACAGTATGAACAATGGTCGAACTGCTAACATACACCATTCTCCTCGACCAACACCTCCTTGCCTTAGAAACCCTTGATGAATATTGGCGGTCCTCATTGCAAAACAATGAGGCCACCAAAAAACACTCAAAATCCACTTTCGATCGCCATGTCGACCTTAGTTCCTTTAACGAGGGAGACCTAGTCCTAGCCTATGATATCACCCATGATACTTTAGGCCATCGAAAGTTTGAATCTCTTTGGTGTGGCTCTTTCATCATCCAACACTGCCTCGTAAAGGGAGCATACATCCTTGTTCACCTTGAAGGGACCCTCCTCGAGGACCCCATCAATGGGTTATACTTGAAGAGGTTTTACCCTTAAAGTAACCACCCTGATATTGTCCCTCTCCATGTACATATATTTTTCTTTTGTACAAATTTATAGATTTTTTTAAACCTTTTTTCCACACACATCAATATCTTTCACATTTATAATTACTTATACTTGCTTATTTTATTATATGAATCATTTGTCAGCATATCACATCAATTTTTTCGATGGACTCAAAATATTGCTTTGACTGCTTGGGCCATTTATACACCTACACATACACTGCTTCAATCCAATGGTGTGTACCTAGGTCTAGCTACAAATAACCAAGCAAAATAAGTTGTCGTGATCGGCCTCCTAACTAACGTTATTCACCTTCACATTCGTCACCTCAATGTATTCTTGGATTCCCAGCTTGTCATCCTACATTTAAACAATGTATATCATGATGTGACCCTTTCTTGTTTAGAAAATACCTACAAGTTAAACTTCAATCAAGGAATTTTGAATATATTACATTCACATGTATTCCTAGAAGTGAGAACCAAGTTGCAAATCACATTGCAAATGAAATTTTAGAATGGCACTTGTCGCATTAATCAAAACATTGTTTATCATGGTTTTATTTGTCTATCCAAAATATATTTTTTTTTACCATCACAATAATCACATATAAAACAAAAAGCAGGAACACATCATCAGAAATACATCCAATCACACAATACACCATAGATGAGACACCAACAAAAATGTGTGTATGTGTGTGTCATCAAGTTTAAAAAATGGGGTACAAAAGGCCAACCCTCACTACGGTCACGCTCGCAGTTCATATAAAAAATGGGGGACACATCCCCTATAAAAGTCATATACAAAATATGTGGGAATCACCCATTTACATCAGAACATACAAAAAATGAGGGCCTTGCCCATACAAATCACAGTTGAGTTTGAAAAAAATCCCAGGTTCAAACTTCTTTGAGCCTGTACGGGAGCTCAAGAGGCCCGTTTTCCGAACAATTTGTATCGTTGAGATCACCACTTTCCATTCTACACAATTGTATGATCTGATATGATTTTCACACACCTTCCCAAGGATCCTTGTCTTGGCACCCAAGTTACAGGTACACTCAGTCATTACCATTTCATTAAATTTCCACAACACATTCTTTACTAACAGGTATTTTTCACTTCGGGTATTTTGTTTTGTGTGCAGTTACTTGTTAACAGGCTCACAACACTTTTCAATTACAGTCATTTCATGGCCCCTTCAAGTATATGTTTCAAATCTGGCATGTAGTCCCTCCCTCTGTGAATACTTTCATACCCTAGTATCATCCGACCGACATTTACCTTTAGGTTCAAATTATCTGGTATCACAACAACTCCTCCCAGTTCCCCTATGCATCTAGTTGTTGTTTTCTAGTATTCTTTTTCACCCACATGGGTTGTCCCACACGTTTTAGTTCCCGGGGAAGACTAGAACCCATGTTGTTTCAACCCATAAGTACGGAAGTCCAAATAGTTTGCACTGCTAAGACTACACTTCATATTTATTCTCATCATATTGCTAGATCGACCACCCATGGAATCCCAAATCCTCACAAGTTTTTGGTTATGTTGAATGTTCCTCTGTGTTTTCATTGGTCCCTCATCTCCTCCAAGATTAGTTGACCATCTATAGTCCCATTCCCCATTCACCCACCTTCACAGAGACCCACCCATGGGGGCCCCACCATCCATATGATATTGCATCAATCTCGTCTCACCATGTTGAGCCATTTCATCACTGGGGAACTCGTCTATGTGTTTTCACATTCAACCCAATTATTATTTATTCATTTGGTAATTGTACAAAATACCTTTTGATTTACACACAATAAAGTAGACTTAGGCCATCACATGTGATGGTTCCATTTTTTACCTGGCGGCATCCCTAATCGTCATTGGTTGGATCATTCACATTGAACAACCTGGTCTGCAAACACCCATCTTCTCATCCAAACCTTGAGTATCCCAGTATCCTTGATTATTGATCCCTATTTTTTTATTCATAACCACCAAATCTTTGCAACCTTGCCACTCTCAGTTACAACTTGACAATATTTTGCTCGTGTCTGATCGTCCCCATGACATCAAACCCCCTATTTTGTCCAACTGCGGATTTAATTTCCACCACTTTCAACCATCAATAATGCTTCGACAAAGAAAAGTATTAAGTCCCATATTCACATAGACCTCATATATACTTACGAGCCACATATCACTCTTACAATTTAATACTCGATACCATGTTGATCAGTTGATTTCAAGGGGCACTTCCCTCTTTGCAGTCGTAACCTCATTCCTATCAACCTCAGCACTAGTTTCCAAAAATGTTGCAGTATCTTGGTTATCATTTCCACATAGATGATGAGCCTTGGACGAGATAGAGAGAGTCATCATTTCTCTATGCTTTTGTTGACCCCCTTGATGTTTGACATTAGTACATACCCACACTAGGGTGGGTCTTACTATTGGTTCCATTTTTGTTCCTATCAAAGAAGCGAGGATTCAATGAAGTGGTTAGGCCAAGATTGGGCGAGTTAGCAGAAGGTGGTCTCATTTTAGGAGCCTTTGCGTAACTCAAAATCAAATTTTCCTAAGGGAGAATTGAGAAGCATAAAAAAAATCCATGCCCTTGTGTGCCTAAGGAAAATTTAATCCCTCGGGGCTTGTCAGAGTCCAAAAGGGGCTCATCCCAGTTCAAAGGGGGCTCGTCGTAGTTCAAAAGTGGCTTGTCGCAGTCCAAAAGGGGCTTATCGCATCTCAAAAGAGCTTAAGCGTAAATAGCCCAGGGCCTTACCATGAGACCGTCGCATTAGAGTCAAATGCTAATAACTATTGGAACCCTAACAGATCAAACAAATGCAGGAAAAGACGATCAACAACCGACATGCAGTTTTTGAGTCCCCTCTTTGGAGTCTTGTTGGAAGCCCAAGCCTTGGTCACTCTGATGGGACACCTCTTATAAATGGCCTAGATTTAAGTAGATGCACCCCCCTAATGAGCAATCTAGATATGATCGTCAGTCTCGAAGCCTCCCTGCTAATAGATCACTGTCAGAGCCAACTAGTGGCTACCACGTGGACATGGGAAACTTGCCACATAAATAAGTAAAAATCTCAAATCTGAGTGACACGTGTCCTGCTCACATGCCCCATTAGTGCCACCGTGGCCCAATAGAAAGTCGCCACATGTGCAGGGTGACATCAACATGGTGATTTTTACCTTAGTCAATTTTTACTTTCGACCATGCCAGATCAACGACTCTCAGTTGTCCTGAGATTTCTGATAGATGATCGAGATTTGCTTCGCAGATTCCTTTTTAGAGTCTCGTTTGAAACAAATCATGCAGCACTTCGAAGAGGCACCTGCAATGGACAGTCCAGATCCTCTCTTCGATATTTTCAAGATTGATCAAATATCCAAATATGCCCCCAAGTATCAAATCCTCTCGGTCAGGTGTCATGTCAGCCCACCAGTAGAGCATTGTCAGACCCAATCAATGCTTTCCATGTGGGCAGGTGGAACCCACTGGATGCAAAAATAAATTTCTTGAACCCCAGTGACACATGTCCTACCTATCCACCACATCAGCGCTAATGTGGACCACTGAGAGGGAGCCACGTGTCCAGGAAGACGTCATCACGATAATGTTTTTGCCTTATCCAAATTTTTATTTCAACCATGGCGATATCAATGACCCTTGGTGATTCTTGGATTTTTGATGGGCGGTCCAGATATGTCTTTCCAAGTCCCTTCAGGGTCCCCTCTTCGAATTCTTGTTTGAACCTCACACTTAATCACTCTGAATGGGGTAGCTATGATTAATGGTCCATATTTGATCCTATATGTGGCGCCATATTGAGAGTCATCGGAGTTCTTGATCGAGTCCCTCACAAGTCTTGGCTTTGGATAGAACTGATGGGCGCACTTCCAAAGGATGGTCCATATTTGGTAAAGAAAAGTTAGATCAGCAGCCCAGGATCCATCGCATTTTATTTCCTGCGCAAACTAACGACAAATGGATGCATGTCCCTGGTGACGTATGCATGAAATCACTACTAGCAGGGCACCTGTCAAACCAATCAGAATTTCTTGCGTCGATGTGGGAATATCACCACATACATAGGTAAATTTATTGAATTTGGGTGACACGTGTCAAGCCTGCCTGCCACCTCAATCCCAACATGAACTAGTGAGAAGGTGCCATGCGTCCAGAGTGACATCAGTATAATGTTTTTCATCTTGGTCGTTTTAGGATTTTGGTAGAGCTCTGATCGACGGATCTCCTTGCCCTAGAAAAAGATCAACAATAGAGATCAGGGGGATATCATGATTGGAGAAATGCAAAGAGATGACAACTCAGCATGTCAGTGTAGCACTATCAGGGCGAATCATCAGTTTCCACGTGGACATCGGGAACCCACTGTAGATATAGGTCAGCATCCCAAAAAAGGGTGACACGTTTCCTATCCTTCGTGCCACATAAATATCAGCGTAGACCAGTATAAGGCCGCCACATGTCAAGGGTGACATCAACATAACCGTTAAATGCCTTCGTCGATTTAGATTTATGGTCTAGCCAGATCAACGACTCTTCTGGTTTCGACGAAATATTAATGGTGGAGATCATTGTGGATATCGTCGTCAATGAAACACGATGAGCTTTCCCCAACGTAAGTTATCCCCAATCGTCCCAACGATGACATCATTAAAGAAAGGGAAGGTTCGGTCGATTAATAACCCAGATATAATCATGTTTTAGATCAACGATCCAGTTTTAATTTTTTATTTCCAGGCATGTCAGGCTCATCAATCTGCATATCAACGACCTAGATTTAATTAGGTCTGTGATCGAGGGCTCATAGTCATCCCAAGATGGGCGGCCCAGGTTTAATCACAGCCTTTCCCCGATCGTCGACACCTCAATCGTCAATACACCAAGCATCAAGGATATTTTCTGACGACATGAAGTCTTGTGTTCAAAGATCGACAGTCGAGATTGCCTGTTGATTTTGATCTGACAACTGTTGAGTCTCACGCCTATGTAGTTATGATTTTGAGCTTCCATACAAAGAGGAAAACGATTGCAAATATTTCTAAGGAGCAGAGCATGATGGGTATTGTTTCCTACAAATGTCCAACTGCTCCACGATCTTAGCATAACAGAAATCCAGCGGGTGAAGGTAATTTTTACAATTTCACCAACAGGAAAACTGCTCAAGAATCAAGAAGCCATAAGAATATTCAAGAAGTTGGAAATGGTTTCAAGAAGCAGTTTTAGGGAATGAGCGATAGGAATAAAAGACAATGAAGGCACCCATTTTTGAGTTCGACACTTTGGGGAATTGAAGAGTTTCTTATAACCAGAGTTGTTTGACCAGAAACCTTGAGCACAATCAGTTGATAAATCCAGCAAGAAGTCAAAGATTCATCCTGTGCGTTTAAGTTTTCAGTCTATAATTCTTATATTGTGTTTATGTTCTTGTAAATCATCTCCTCCCATTTTTGCTTTCTTGTATCAGATCTGATTTATAAAATCTCAGACAGCAGGCCATTCTTCATGTTCAATATTACTATATGATGTCTAGTAATGACACAAAAGTGATTTCCTCTGAATGCATGACCATTTCTTGTCATTTTGTTTATGCATTTGAATGATATGCAGAGGGTGCCTCTTTGAATTTGAGTGTATGAAGACGTTTATTGTTTGAAGCATGTTTAATTGATCTATATACACCTGTTAGAGCTGATGAATTCTTAATTGCTCAGCACATTTTTCTATTTCCATAAGCTACATGATTAATTCTTAGTAGTGCCTTGTATGTTTATCTTGTTTTTCTTCCAATTCACCACTTCATTCTCCTTTTAAATCTTGATTGTCTAAAACACTCGTAGACATATGCCTCTGATAGTTTAGAGCATTTTTCATATGGGCTGAGACTGTTTAAGGTTCTATAATTTCATAAGAGGAAGAGAGAGAGGGAAAAACTTCCCAAGTATTGCATAAATATCTTACTGCAAATTTGGCCTTAAGATTCATCATGAGTCTTAGCCCCTGAGGTGCCTCGGCATCGTTCCAATAACAGCCTCGAACATCTCGAGGTATAACACTTACTTTACGACAAATGCATTTTTCCATTCTAGTTGAAGACCCCTAGACTTGATAGGCCATCAATGCCATCAAGTAATGAACATACACCTCAAATATTCACGTCAATCTCTAGGGCAAGTTCTCCTTCAAAACCGTCATTTGTTGTTACCAACACCCTCGAAGGCACTGCAGATCTCCACTTCATCAAGTTTTCCAGTCACAAGATCATCTGAGTCTTCATACTTCAGACAATATGACCAGAGGTCTCAACCTCTTTTCTATCATTGTAATTATTCTTGGTTGGGCATCCCTGCCTCGTTTGTATAAAGATATTTTTTCTTAGTAGGATTGTGTTTTTGCAGGTGGATCTCTCCTTACTCCAAGAATCGTCCTTGTTCCCTCGAAACTTTTTCTCTTTCTCTCTAAACAAGAATCAATGCATACACCAAAATAAATTATGGTGTTCTTCGTCTATACCTTTCCTCCTAACCTCACACATCAAGGGGCATTTTTTATCACCTAAAAATCGCTCATCGAGATATACAAGTGATCATCAGAGAAGTCATCAATCCAATACACCAAAATGCATACTCATGGCATTGACATACCTCACTCAGCGAAGAGGAAAACTATGGAAAGTGGGTTTTTAGTAAATATGTGCAACCTAACATTGTGAATTTTTCATGATTTGTGCGTGAGTGTTCCTATCGAAACTTGCGTACACCCGACCATAACTGAAAGTTAAAGCACATTTGATGCATTTATGAAGAAACTCCCATCGCAAATATTTTCTAGTCAAGGTACCAAGGGAGTTCGATCCCTTCAACATTAAACTTTGGTACAACAAGTGGCTTCATGTTCACTTGAGCATGGGGAGCCACACCCAAGTGGACTTTATTTCACACTCAAAACCAGACATTTGAAAGCTTGAAGAAGGCCCATATAAAAAAACCATTGGTATGCATTCCAAGATAGAAGTAAAAGGAAAAGTTATGTTGCTCATATGAGATTAGAGAATCATTCTCCCAACCTCATCTTTGCATCCATAACTACCAAGCCAAGTGCATCGGACCTCTTCCCTTGAAGAGATGTCTGCAACTTCTTGTACATTCATAAGAGAGAGAGAGAGAGAGGTTCTATTGTGAACAACAAGGACCCTCTGAAGGAGGAAAATGAGAGCCACTTGTGCTTACACTATCCTCTACGGTGTTATTAATCATAGCTTAATCAATTGGTAACAATCTCTCATCTTGTTTTGTTATCCTCTTGCATCTTATGTATCTAATTCTTCGTTTTTGTTTATGTTTTATATTTCTAAGTGTTCCACTAACACTAACATCTTGTGTGTGGTGATCTTATTTCCTACCTAACACTCAATAGCTTCTTTTTCCTCACCCATGTGGAAAATTAAGCTAAACACATTGCTTTTTGTTTTGGACTTGGCTTAGGAAAAGGTGCTTAGGTAGGGTCTTTTTATTTTCATGTTCCTCTAGCAACTATCTCACTCACTTTATGTTCTTCGCGAAAATTAAATCATTGTTTGTATGCACCATTTCTTTAAAATGTTTGAATTTTATCTATAGGGCCACAACTGGGATTGCATGTGGTAAGAGATTCAATGCAGGTTATAGTCATTTGTGGAAGAACAATGTGCTTGTCATCCTTTTGTTAGGTTTGTGGAACAAAGGTTTCCCCCTATGTGTGGGAGCTAAATTTGGTCATCATGTTTCCAATCCAACTTTGCCCTCGATTATTTTTTATTTGAGCCTAAAAATCATGGACCACAGAGATGTTCTGGAATTTAGAAGAACGTTGTGAAGGCATGAGGAATCTATCCAATGTAATAGAATCTCCATGTTCTCGGTGACCTCAAAAGTTCACGAGAATGAAGATTAATCTGCCTCACATCATACAACAATCATGAACCTTTTGGTTTAGCAAAGAGGGAAGATAGATTCCATGGAATCAAAGTGTAGCATGCTAAGGAATTTGACAATAAATATTAGTAAAGACTCACACTCTTCATCCTCAAACTACAATATGTATGTCAACTATGTTCAAGCTTATTTCAAACAGGAAAAAACAATACACTAGATGAAATATGACATGGATATTGAACAGTAGAATTCTCTCCCATCTAATGTTGTTCAGGAGGAGGCAATCAAATAGCATGTATTATGTTAGCCTTTATGGTTTCTAAATTTATTAGTGTTAGAATATGATGGATGTGCTCATTTAACCATAGACAATATCACTATTGTCACCCAACCATAGGCCGAAGCCACCCCCGATCACCTTAACCTTGACAGAGAATCATTCTGGAAGAAAACCCTAGGCTAGATAGCCAAACAAAGGGTGGCGCATCTTTCTCCAAGAATAGCACACCAAGCAAGAGTAACAAGAGTTGATCAGATAGTCCAAGCCAAAACCAAGAGTTAGTCCAAGCCAAAACCAAGAGTTAGTCCAAGCCAAAACTGAAATCTACTAGTTGTAGCAGCTACAATGGAAGCTCTCCTTCAAACTTGCGCACAAACTGGCCAACTGCAGTGCGCACAAGTGTTGCTTTTGCAGTTCTGAGAATACTGGCCAGAATGAAGACTGGCCTCCTATATTTATACTAATTTTGGTAGATTGCTTGGGCCGACTTCTCATTTTGGGTACTAATTTTTTAGTATATAATATTTCCTTTAGCCAACTTCTTCTCTTGGAGGATAATAACATAATACAAGTCATTCTCTTGAGTCGACTTGTCTTCTAGGGTTATTAGCCAACTAATTAGGGTTTCTTCTTGCTTCTCAAAATATTCTATTCTCGTTAGGTTTACACGTGGAGGTAAATACCTCCCACAACTACCATAATATCAACACTCCCTCCTAGCTAGGGAAGTATTTCAGGTAATGGTCTTGAGCACAAACATACCATTTACCCGGTAGCATCAACATAGTCATGTAGACTAACTCATTATTAGATCATGAGCACCATCATCACTATCAATGTCATTAGTTGCATCATCTCTCGAAACCATAATCCATCTGAGTAATCAGACATGATGTTGGATAAGTCACTCACTCCACAGAGTGACATAAGAGCCATTCTTCTAATTCAGACATATGTCCTAGAAGAATAAATGTCCTGAACCATTTTCCGTCTAGGAAATCTATGTCCATTGATCATCCATCTAGCTGATAATCATTTCCAACATTATTGATAGTCTTCAAGGCAATCAGAACAATGTCATTCAATAGAACACAACTGTGTCTATCCATAGTAGTAAACAACTACAATCCAGTGGTACACTACCACACCAAGTAGAACACGGATACTTGATCAGTGACATATAGTCATAATCAGTGGAACACATCCACCACAGTAGCATACATCTATTGTTTAGAGACATACAGTCTCCATAACAATCATATCATATGATATCATCCTACACAGAAGACATTGTTATGATATAAACTGAATCATCTTGGCCATTCTTCCACTCACATCTGTGAGATATGGAAGAGAATCTACCCTCAGAAGGTAAAACATCAACTATGAGCTATCTGGACTATTCTTCTCAAGCAAGGAAGAATAATTGTCTCGATTTTTGAGCCTGTACCATTCACCTATCTGGGCTATTCCTCCAGCACTAAACAAAGTGCAACTTGGAGAGAATGAGTCTTCCGAACTGGAAAGGAACTGCTCATCCTGGACCATTTTTCGAACTTGAAAAATGATTGTCCATAAATCAATAACACATATGTTCTCCCTCCCAACATGGCATTCATCTCTTCCTTTTTCAATAAGGAAGTCGTCTCCACGAGCTCCATCTTGAGTACACAAACTCTTTCATCTTGGACAAAGGCTTCACCAAAATGTCTACTTATCTGCTCTTCTGTGGAGATATATATTGGAGAACCACTTTCTCTTTTCTGGACTTCATCATGGAGAATGTAATGCTTGATCTCACTATACTTTGGTCTTTCTAGAAAATTGGTTTTCTCTGAAGGCTTCATATAGCTCTGATCAATATAGTATATCATTATTGGATTCATCTTTTGTTTCATGTTGGCTCATAACATCGTGGCAAGGGTCAAACTAGAACATATCCAAGTGGTACTTCTTCTGCCATCATGAGAGTTTGTCATGGATTAGCAATCCATCATCCTGAGCTTCTGAGTAACCATTCTGATACAATATCTCTATTATAGAAAGTTTTTCACCACGCTTCTGTTGTGCATTGGAGGTTCTTTACCAAGTTGTCTTCAACTACATACAAGATTTTCTTTCCGGTATACCTCAAAGACTTGAGGTTGCTCTACATACTCTTTTTGTTCAATTATTCTCGAGAATAGTCTTTTCACTTGTCTTATGTAGACTCCAACCCATGGATATTGCGAACGATATAATGGCTCATGTAGAGGTATGTCTGGTTTACTGGAACAAGCAATCATCATAGTCTTCTCCCTCCATCTTGGAGAACCTCTAGTTCTGGATCTCCCAATGCTTTCATTCATAAGTCTTCCACACATTGTTCTTCATCACAAATTTCATTCCTTCTGCTCGATTTCTTTTAGCGAGTTCATATCAGGCTGGTACTCTTGTGATTCTCGAGACAATGACTAGTTGTTCTGGCTTTTCTTTCTTTCTTGGAATCTTCATGTTCTTCCTCATGTTTCTCTCTAGCTCTTGGATCCATGGATTTTTCTATAGATTCCATGCCCTGAAGATTCCAACTTCTTCCTTTCATCATAGGATCATGGATGTGGATGGAAAACCAGGGATACTTTAAGACTTCTTCTAAGTCAAACTAAACACATATTTATTTTCATGGCTACTACCATGGATATATACTTTATCATCTTCAATGGATCATAGGATTAGCTCCCTCCTAATATTTACTTCATGTATGAATGCATGCTCTTCTTTTGGTAATATATAATCAGCTCCCTCCATCTAGGAAAGTCCAATCTTCCATCTGCATCCTTATTGCCTTCTGCAAAGTGTCACAAATCTTTTTCCGATTTCCTCTTGATTGTTGACTTCTTTCTGTCTTTACTTCTTCTAGGTTTCTTCAAGATTGATTATGATTTCATCTTATCTTGCAACTTGTCTTATAGTCATGGTGATAGAAGCCATTATCTTGTTGTTCTTTCATAAGTATAGTTTATCTTTGAACATATCATATTCTAAGAAATAGATATGAAAGATATGTACAGAAAACATGGTATGTACAATAACTATGAAGAGTGTTGTTACCTTGTCTTAGAAGAAGAAGTTTGTTTTATCCTGCTTGGTCTTCTTTGAGGATTCCTTTTCTTCGGCAACTAATGCTTCGTGTGTCTCCTTCCTTTTCTTTAGCTCGGGACAATGATTCTTGTAGTGACCATATTTTCTATAGTTGAAGCATTGTATTTTTGACATATCTTTCTCTTGATTTGGCTTCTTCCTTGAGCCAAACTTCCTTTTGTTCCTGAAATCCTTGAATCTTGTTGTGAAGGCTTGATCATCGTATTTCTTTTCAGTTTTATCTTTTGCACTAATCCTTGATTCTTCTTGTGCACAACAAGTCCAAAGTTCTTCAAATGTAGGATACTCCTTCCTCGTGTTCATGCTTGCAGCAAATGCATCCCATGTCTTCGGAAGACCGTTGAGTACTATATTTACCAATTCCTTCTCTAAGATGATCTCTTCAATAGCTTGTAGTTGATCTCTTAACTGAGATATTCTCACAAAGTATGATGTTATGTTGTCATCATCATTCATCTTCATGTCACGAAGCTCATTCTTTAGACTCATTACTAGTCCAATGTTTTTGACTGAGAAGAGGTTTGTTAGGGCATCATACATCTTCTTAGATGAGTCAAGATGGGAGATGTAGGGTATCAAGTGGTATTTTATAGAGTCCACTATGATACTTGTGGCATTGATGTCACAGTCTTTGAACTTCTCCATAACTGCAACGTTCTATGGTTCCTTCTCTTTTCCTTCTTCAAACTTTGGTTCCACGATCTTTCCTTTCACGATATCCACAACTTTATTCTTGGCAAGGATGAGGTCAATCCTTGTCTTCCACGCTCTAAAGTTAGAAGCCCCATATAACTTGTTTTCTGACTTCATAGAGTAAGTAATGGTTGCCTTGACTGGTTCAACCCTAGATTTGACCAAAAACTCAAACTTGACGTTTTTGCTTTTTGAGAGTACCAGGAGATGCACTAGGCTAGGCCACACTAGTCTATCCATAAATTAGGTCAATCCCTTCACTTAAGGTGCCTCAACGAGAGGGTTAGGGTTTCTGCAACTGCACTTGCTAGTAACCCTAGCGACGATGCTTTGGTAACTGCTCATGCTAGAAACCCTAGCGACAATTCTTCAACGAGCTTAGTATCCTTATGGATATGCTCCCTTCCAGTGGTTAGACTGAATGGAGGTTTGGGCCCATAAAATGCTAGAATATGATGGATGTTCTTGTTTAACCATAGACAATATCACTATTGTCACCCAACCATAGGCCGAAGCCACCCCCGAGCAGCTTAACCTTGACAAAAATCATTCCGGAAGCAAACCCTTGGCTAGATATCCAAACAAAGGGTGGCACATCTTTCTCCAAGAATAGCACACCAAGCAAGAGTAACAAGAGCTGATCAGATAGTCCAAGCCATAACCAAGAGTTAGTTCAAGCCAAAACCGAAATCTGCTAGTTGCAGCAGCT
>SNQJ01S0024239.1:0-22931 GCA_010110895.2 Picea sitchensis
ATATAACGGAGAAGCCCAGGAAGAGGCTAAGCGTAATATATTGGAGTACCTGGGATTGTTGGAAGGAGCGCTTAATGAGCTTTCCGGTGGCATTAAGCCTTATTTTGGAGGGGAACAGTTTGGGTTCATGGATATTGCCTTAATTCCATTTGCCTCTTGGTTCCTTGCCTGGGAGACGGTGGGTAATTGGAAGGTACCATTGGACACTCAGTTCCCAAGGCTTCATGAGTGGGTGAATGCATGTATGGAGAGAGACAGCGTCAAGAAAATCCACACCCTGAGAAGCTTGCAGAGTTCGCCGTTCAAGTGAGGAAGATATTTGTCAGCTCCGACTGAAAACTTTATATATGTATGTAGTAGAGAGTTTAGTTTGGACCGGATCGGATTACTGTGGTTTTTTGTGTGTAGCAATCTGAACAGTGTTTTCATGTCCCTTTGAATCCATAATAAAAACATCATCTTTTTACTATTGTTATATATATAAAAAAGTACTTTGTCTTTTTTTATTATTAACTAACAGACTTATCATAACAGTACAATTAGCAACAACCACATTTATGTAAAAAGTGGTTGATATCATTTTCCACTTTTTTAAATTAATGGCGTCTATAGACGTATATCAACCACTTTTTACATAAATGTGGTTGTTGTCAACCATGCACATATTTTGATACAATTTAAATGTAATATTTAAATATTATTTAGTAATTACTTAATTATTATTTAAAATAAAATAATTAAAAATTTAGTTAATATTCATATAAAATTAAATAATTTAATAATAATAAAAGTACGTTTCTCAATATGGATCTCGGTATCCAAACCTTGACATTGTAAGCCTTTCAATTAAATTTTTTTTCTGTATTGGTAGTTACAATTCATTTAACGAAACTGTATTGGTAGCTGCATTGCATTTAAGAAATAGTTTATTATGTTTGTGGGATTTGTTGGTCAGCTGAAGCATAAATTTAACAAGATTCTAATGGTAAAGAAAATAAAATCAAGAACAAATCAGACATAATAGCAATCACATAATTGATACAGTGATTTAAGTGGAAACCTAATAAGGGAGAAAACCATGAGCAATGATAATCGGTAAATTCTTATTATTCAAGGGATAATTCACGGTAGTCAATCACATGCATACAATCATCCTCTCCTCTCTTCACACACACTATGCTACACTACATTGTCCATTGCTCACTTCACCTCTATGGATATGCTAGTATATATAACGTCTATCAAACAATTAGACATACTCATTACAATATGATCCACGAGTTACACAAACTCTAGTATGCATGCATGCGAGTCTAAATTTAGTTGATGTGCATGCTACCCCATATGAAATTAGTTGACACATTTTCAACAATCTCCACCTTGACAACAATTTACCTAATATACCAAACACCATCGACTCGCAACTTCTTTAACAATATTGTTACTGAACCATTTTCCTTATGTAACATGTCTTATAACCCGATGCACTTGTCCCATTTTGATACACTAGACTTTTCGATCAAATGTGCACAACACTTTGACCACTACAAAACACTTAATCATGTACCTATCCAAACTTACCAAATAAATCTTTTCATTCTTGGAAGACATAACGTGAGGTAGGTCTCTTCTTGTTCAAATCTCATGAATCATAACCAAATACTAAATCCCTTCAACCACTGTATGTGTTACTTGTGTTGTTTTGCTTCTAAGATATTGAAACACCCATTCCATGCTCTTTACCCAACTTTTCCATGTGTCTATTGACAAAACCAACTGCATGTGAAATAATGACCATTCCTCATCTCAATCATCAAACTTCTTATTAGCACAGGATACTGAAGACATATAACCCTTTTCTTCTTCATTAGTTAGGACATAAACCTAGAGAAAACTTACAATAGAAAGCCAAATGGATTTTACCAATTTCGCATTATTTATACCGAATTTCCTAAGTATCTTCCCCACATGCCACATTTGCGATAACCAAGCTTACCATCCTTCCTATCTTTTTGTATTTCCACACCCAAGATTTGTTTTGGTGCTCCCCCGATCTCTCATCTGAAACAACTTGATCAACTAAGATTTTACCATGTTTCGCTTGCAACAAACATACCATCGACATAACACCAAGATAATGAATACACCATAAACACAATGGTTATACTCACTTCTTCTTGTAAAATTTGGCTCACCGGGAAGGAATCAAACATCTTGTACCATTTTCTGACATGCTTCACGTCATACAATGATTTATGAGTTTGCAAACAAATCTTTTGTTTGCAATCCTAAACTAGGCGTTACGGTTGTTCCATATGCATCTCCTTATCCCAAAAAACTCCGTAAAACAATTTTAACATCTGGTTGTACTAACTCAATATCAAGTAACAAAACTAGTGCCAACACAACATGAATAGAAACAAACTTTAACAACTAGTAGAATTTCATGGAAGTCAATACCTTCCAATTACCCTTATGCTATGAGTCATGCTTTGGATCTTTCATCTTTTACTATTTCTGATTTTATAAAGGAGATTCATCAAACCCTCCATCTTTGTCCATGATGATTTTGTGAGCATTAGGATCCCATACGCATCCCTTAACATGATCACCATATCAAAGATCTACTTGTTTGATATGAGTCTTACTTAGAATGTTGATAAAAACCATATGGATTACAACCAAACAATTTCACATTGAGTAATCCCCAAATGACATGTTCATACTTCTTCGAGAATCTTTCAGTCTTTTGTAACCGATGGTGAATGAGTTCCCGAATGCTTCTTCCTTCTTTCCACAACTATTGTTGTAACTTGGCATTAATGAACATGCCCTTTCAATCCGACTTTTCTTGCAATAATTTCCAAGATCCATGGATATGAATCTACCTTCATCATATATTCTTGAACACTTGATTGACCTGCCAATTTTCATTTCACTACAAATCTCTAAACACATCATCTTTTCTACAAACCCACATTTCTAAACTTGACACACTACTCCAATTTCGAACTTTTCATTCGAGACAACTTTGACCAAATCCAGCCAACACACAATCCAAGTGAACCTTTTTCACTCACCTCTAGGGACTTCATTGAGTGCGAATGCTCCTGTAACATGAACCTTCCCTTGATCAAATCCGTCAAAGTTGAGAACAAGTAAGCCTTCACTGCTTACATCCGGGCCCATTTACAATGAAGTTCACCAAGAGTTTTATTGACTTCATTACATGCAATCCATGGACACAATACTATGGGCTACCCAAAAACATGGACCCAGAAAAACCACATGATTTGACATAAAAAACTAGATTTGTTTCATTAACTCTTTCATTGAGTCAGGTTAACCCAACATACATGCCCCATATTTAATCTAGCTTGAAATATATGTCTAGAATTTTCATAGATGACTCAATTAACGAGGGGTATGCATGCCTATTCTTAGAGACATATGCTTATTTACATGCAATCAATAATTTTTACAACTCAAGGTAAATGCATTTTTTTTTTCTTTCATGATGACTCAACCATCCTTCGCTCTTGTTGTTGTCTTATTGTATGGGCAGATCGCATCTTGAGCTTCCATAGCACAAAGTTATTCTTAATATTGAATTTCTCCACCAACTCAAACATTGAACTATGTACTTTTTCCATTACTTCGTGTCCAAAACTTCTGACTTATAAAACTAAACTTTTAATATGGAGAAACAATCTTATAGTTCAAAGTTAAACCATAAGAATATTAATTAAAAATATTTAACAACAAAGCACATATATTTCATATGTATGCTTTTAAATCCTTTAAATAAAAAAGATATCCACCTGACCTTTTATTATTAAAGAGCACATCCTCAACTTTACTTTTAAACCAACCAAAGCAATATGTTTTGAGAATGGAACTTCAATAAAAAATTGGTTTCAGGACTCGTTGAACTTTCAAACCTCTTGTGCATAACATAACAAACAAACCACTTTCATATCTCGTAAGTTGATACATTATACATGGATGGAATTTGACCGGAAAATCGCCCGTCACGGGTCAATTTGCTCATCAAATACGATTAAAAATCTCAAACAGTTAACATGCTTTCTTTAAAACCAGCCAAATGGCATTAGAATGGTAAACTATCAGGGTTGATTAGTTTTAACGATTTGAAATTCAACGCGGATGCCCTGCACCTCGTGTTCTCTATGCGTATGAAATTCAATATGAATAACCTCTCATGGTCATCGCTCCCTCCATGAAACCACTGCAACGATGAAAAATGAGCATTGCTTATCTCGCTAGGTATATGGTGTGATGACGTCATCACGCAAGTATCGTTTCTCTTGTACGCTATAACTAGTGATGATACACCCATATCCGCTTCTCCACGAGCCGCCCCAGGAGGGATGATCTCAAATTCTGGAGAGTTGAAATCTGGGTATGATTATCGCCTCCTTTCTACAAGCTTACACATGATAGGCAAGAAATTGTTTCCCCTGCAGCGAATCCAACCACCTCAAGCACACATAATACATATAGAGCTCTTCCAACGGGTTCATTTCTATTAACTTACGCAGATTCGCTCAACTCACCTACTCTGATATTGCCTTCTTTCTCCTTCGTTCTCAAACCCTCCAACTCTTCGCTCTGATATCGCGATTTAGACGCGGAAGCATAGAAGCAAAATTCTAATGGCGAAGATGGCGCAGAGGAGAAACCAAGAACAAAAATCCCACAATTGACATAGTGATTTATGTGGAAACCAAATCCGAGAAAAACCATGGGGAAAGGATAATCAATATTTTTATTATTCAAGGGAGAATTACTGTAGCCAATCACATGCATACAACCATCTTCTCATCTGTTCCCACACAACGTGCTACACTACATTGCTCATTTCTCACTTTGCCTCTATGAGTATGCTTGTATGTATAACATCTATCCTAAACAATTAGAAAAACTAATTACAATATGATCCACAAGTTACACAAATTGTTTACTATAGTGTGCATGCATGCACAATATAAATTTAGTTGATGTGCATGCTACCATGGGGAGTGTTGGCACTAGTGTTAATTTTAATTTTATTTTTTTATTAAAATTAACAAAAGAATTTATATATTTTAAAACTATGTCTTCTTATTGCAACTAGACAACGAAGTTCTAAAAGCAATTAATGCATTTAATAATTGTTAGTGGTTTTCCATATCAAACGACCCAATTTTATCAAACTTTAATAATTTATGTTAGTGGTATAATGTTTATTTCCTTTGGGTTTTATCAGCATTAACAAGTTTCCAGAGGTTTACTATGGATTTTCTGTATCGTTTCAATCCGCTCCTTACCTCGTGAATTGAGTGAATGAAGGACAATAGAAATTTTTTCTCCACCTCGTCTCTTACGTTGAGTTAGATGTGTTAGAATTGAAATGAGAAAAAAATTCTCATATGATAATTAACAATCACACACATACACAAAATACAAAGGTTTCAAGTGATGGTTCACCCAAGCGTTGAATTTCGTCCACTAAGCATGAGCATCGGAGTTTTCTTATTGATAGGATCATGGAGATTTACAACGGACTTGCAAGTTCTGCACTCTGTCTCTCTCTCTCACTCCTAGGCTTACATTTATTTATATACATTTACAAGGGTGATTGATAAAATGCAATCCCCTATCCGATTCACAAGCCGGTCTATTTTAGTTGTAACCAACCGAGAATAATAGGATCTAAATCCACCCTTGGAGGAATTCGTTGTCACCAAATCCCCAAGATATCCACCTTGACAACAATTAACTCGACACCTTGCTCCTTCAGCGCATTCATCACCTTTTAACGCAAGACAAAGCCAAGCACTGCTACTGCAAATTCTCTAATAAAATTTGTTTCATGATCTCACCTGTGTAAGTTGCATGAGTTTGTATTTCCTTAGGGGTCACTCCACCTCAAACATATGTTCCACAACTGTGTTGTGAGACATGTTAGTGTCGATCTCCTTCTATCCAAAACACCCATAAAATACACATTACAATTATCCACGGACCATCTCGGTGTAACCATTATATGTGACATTTGTACTTTTCAAATGCTAAAGCACCCTTTTCAACTGGAGACACTGAATCGCATTATTATCTTATTAACATCATTAACATGTATTGACATCACGGGCTTAACCGACAAATGCAGCGGGCACTCCCTCTTGAACTTACCGCGAGAGACATAACCTTTCTTCTTTATATACATGACCTATGCTTGAAGAAACTTATAATGGAAAGCAATAGGGATGGCGGTTTTACAATGTTCATCTTGAACTCCAACCACAACTTACCATTACCATATCTACGTGCTTCCATGCCCATAATTTGTTTTGCTACTCCTTGATCCCTCATCTGAATTGTTGTGTACACGAGTCATTTTTCTTACTAATTTTATCCACGCTTCGACTTGCATCGAGCATATCATAAGAAAATAACATCAAGACCTTAATGTACTATAAAATTTGTATAGTCATTCCTACCCTTTAGAAAATTCGATCACTATGAAAGGATTCAAACCTCTATTATATTTTGCTTGAGTACCAATAGGCCATACAATGGATTATCTATCATGCAAACAAATTTACCTTTGTGATCTTGAATCAACCCTTTGGTTGTTCCATACATACTATATCTCTATCCAATGATGACCTTGGGAGAAGTAGGATCCCACACAACATCCCTTTATACCACCATCATAACTAGCAGAGATATAAAACAAACAAGAATTTGGAAACAAAGATTTTAAGTCTCGAAATGATTTACCACTTACCGATACCTGCAATTATTTCTTTCTCATATGACCTTGATGCTTCTTCCATAAACAAGAAGATACATCTGTCACTTCATATGCTACTTCAGTACTCCCTTCCATATTATAAAGTTTATCAACCTTTGTTGCCTTCATCACTACTAAACTACCTTTAAATAATGTGAGTGCTCCACCTTGACATATATACTTATATCCACAGGTCCAACACTCCCAGTAGAATCAAATTTGATTTAATCTCAGGTGCATATCTAACATCCGTTAATTCCCTAATAGTACCATCGAACATCGATTCTAATATTGCCAACCCCAACAATTTTACAAAGGGATACCATTTCCATAAACACTACACCCTCATCAACAAATTGGTAAGAAATTGACCACTTTCTATGTGAGCACATGTGGTGGGAGGCATGTGAATCTAACTACCGTTCTTCTTGATATTGTAAATTACTAGAAATAGATAAAAAATGATCAATTATACCTGAATTTGTTACAACCAAATTTTGCTTCCTTCGTAGAGTTTTTCCTCATATTCCTCTCTTCCAAAAATCTTTCTTGAGATGTCTGTTTTTCCATAGTACCAACATTTTTCTTTACCCTTTACGTGTGTTGTCTTAGATAAAAAAAACTTCTCTCATTCTGCTCTTAGTTCGACCTCTGATCAACATCGCCTCTGAAGTTGAGGTTTCTTTACCAGATTTTCTCCTCATCTCCTCAGCTTTGTTGGCTGAGGAGATGAGGACAAGATCATAATCTAAAACATCACGGTGATCTAAAGCTAATAGAGGTGACTAAATTATCATAAGACTTCAATGAAAAATAGTGTAATAGCCTTATCTTCATCCTCAAATTTAACTTCCATACTAGTCAATTGAACTATTAGGGTATTGAAGGTATTTAAATAGTCAACAACTTTTGTACCTTTTTTAATCCTCAAACTGTACAATTGTCTCTTCAGATTTTGCTCAATGTGAGGATTACGTCATATATAGACTTTCCAACTTTTTCCATAAGCCTGATGTTGTATCCTCTCCTAAGATATTAAGCGGAGACCTCATTAGCGGACATAAGCGAATGGTACTAAAGTTTAGCATCAAATCTTCCCATTCCTCGTCGTCATGGATGTTGGTTTCTTGACTTTCACATGATGCTTTTTTGCAACCCTTATTTGCACCAACAAATCCAGCATCTTGAGCTTCGAGGCTCAAAGTTTTTTTTATCGTTGAACTTTTCAACTTCAAAGTTTGAACTTTGTATCTTAGCCATTAGCTCAAAAATCTCCCAATATCCATCGATTATAAAACCCTTTTAAATGTGGAGGGAATTATAAACAAGATTAAATGTGGATCCTTAATAAATAAAGTTAGTAATAACCCGAAAAGGTTTAAAATAATAAAAAATTTATATATTTCATAAAACCTTTTATATCCACTTCAATTTACATAACATCCACTTGAGATCCACCTCACATAAAAGGTATTACTTTAAAATACTATATTTATCCTCCATATGCATAATCATAAAAAAGTCAACCTCTTAATAAACTTTATACCTTAGCTTTTTCAAAAACACCATATGAATATTTCCTTGGGAGATCGATGCTCCTTCATAATGGGTGGGGGAGCACTAGTTTGAAGATCAACACTCACGAGGTGTGTATGGGGGAACACTAGTGCTCCTTGAGTGGATGGAAGCTCTGTGATGCATGAACCTGGTGCACGATCTTCATGAAAATTTCAATTTTATAAGTGTGAGTGCGTCGACGCTCCTCTAACACTACCTAGGGAGCGTCGTGACTTTCTACTCAATTTCTTCCCACGACATCTACTCAATTCACCTTCTTGCACCACGGATCTCACCTTACATATATCAAGTAGCTTTGATACCACTTGTTAGAATTGCAAATCGCGGAAAACACAATTCTCATATGATAATTAACAATCACACATACAAGAAATACAAAGAATTTCAAGTGGTTCACCCAAGCGTTAGATTTCGTCCCTGAAAACACGGTGTCGATTGTCTTATTATTAGGATCATGGAGATTACAACTTGCCGGAGTTCTGTTTGTATCTCTCTCTCTCTACGCCTCTATGGGCTACATGTATTTATATACATTTACGAGAAACTAATTATTAAATGAAATCCTATCCATATTCTAGCTTGGTCTATTTAGTTGCAACCAACCCGGAATAATAGGATCCAAATCCGCATGGGGAATTTGTTGTCACCAAATCCCAAAAGAATGGAACATGGTGGATGGGAGCAGATATTCTAGGTGAAATATCTATCAAGCTTGAAAACAAGTAGAGTACAAAGTTCCCATCAAACTATGTTGTATGTTTCGTCTTTATAGCTTTTCCTTAGGTGAAATATCTATCAAGCTTGAAAACAAGTAGAGTACAAAGTTCCCATCAAACTATGTTGTATGTTCGTCTTTATAGCTTTTCCTTTTGCCCTATGGATCTGCTAGATCTATTTAATTCCTTTTCTCCCTTCATTTCATTGGGTTTGATGCAAATATTTGTGATTCCTCCATTGATCAGATAGATTTATGATGTTGATTAATTTTGATAGGAGAAAATGGATTGGTTATTGGTGTGTATAACTAATCCTGAATTGTTAATAGCTTTTGTCGGATTAGATAGAAATTGCAAATCGCAAAAGGAAGATTAAGAAGTTATGGTGGTTTTCCTGGCGCACATCTGTGACAAGGTATTATGGAAAATTTTAAGCATTAAATTATCATCCCAAACTTTTTCTGTCAATATTGTTTTCCCAATTATGGAAGCATGTCACTGGCTTTGATAGATTATGTATTTTTATTTTTATTTATGAATGTGGTTTTTTAACTACTCAAAAGTAACGTTTTTGTTTTCTACTAATAAAAGCATATATGTTTTTTTTCTAGTGATGAAAGCATATGTGTTATATTGAATAGTGAATCTTAGTCACCATACAGATTGGTCATAAATGTATATGGGTGTGCAACAAGTTCAATTGCACCTATACCTTAAGCACATATTTCCTCGGTTAGTATCCTGGACTAAGGGCTACTTTGATCTTGCAGATGGACTAAGATCAATGCAGTTTATTCATTTTAAATAACCAAATGACTCATTGGTTGCATCTTCACCAACATTAAGGATAGTTTTACATAGTAGCTAGATATATAGATTGGATTTTAGCAATTTCAAATAGAGACCAACCTTGTAATTGTGCAAGAAAAATGTGATTATAGATCACATAAAGCCAATCTTAGCAATAAAATTCATTGGAAAGACTTAAATTAGTACATTAATGATTGATGCTTGGCTTTTGGTAAATTAAGGGTGAGTGCTTTGTGCCTCACAATAACTAGAGATACATATTCTTAGGTTGTAGCAAGTTGTGAAGAAAAAATGCCTACAAAGCATAGACAATTTCAATGGTTTGTCTTTCAAAACAACACTAGAACCGTCCTAAATCATTTTTTGGGCAAATTTCTAGTATGGAAAGACTTGTAAAATTTAATTGAAACTGTGTGGAGTTGAAGAAAAATATAGAAATTTTGAATAGATTTATAATTGTGTAAAACTTTTAATAAAACTACAAAGTTTTACTATGAGAAAAAATTAAAGAAATTTGAAGTTATGGATAGATTTAGAAATGTGTAAAATCTCTGGAACAAAGGTCTACCGGAACGAAAGAAAAATATGAAATTTTGAATAGATTTATAATTGTGTAAAACTTTTAATAAATTTATAAAGTTTTACCATGAGAAAAAAATTAAAGAAATTTGAAATTATGGATAGATTTAGAATTGTGTAAAATCTTTGGAACAAAGTTCTACAGAATGAAGCTATGTCCAAAGCCAAAATTCTAACCTGATTTTGAAGGGAATTTTGGTGAGGAATTACTATTTTTTTTAATGATAAGTAGAGTACAAACTTTCATGCAAACAATGAGTAGAACATAAATGCTCATTCTCTGGGGCAAAGTTTCAACATGAGAAAAATTTGGATCATAGTGTACAATGAAATCGTCTTTTTCAAATTTTGATTAAATTTTCGCATTTAAAAATGATCTTTTTTCTACCAAATTAATAGCTTACTCCATTTTTAAAATATTTTGAGTGCGGATTATTTAGTGAGATGTCAAATAAAAACTTTCATGCACACATTGAATAGTAAATGTAAGACAGTCTTTCGACTCTGCTAAAAACATCTCAGCAAAGATACATCCAACTGACCATATGTCGATTTCTGGTCCATAAATAGTTTGACCTAGAAGCAATTCTGGGGGCCTGTTATTCCCTCACACAGATGGCATTCAAATTTATACGATAAAGTCCATGATATTCATGGGCATTAGAAAAAAACGCAACTTACGATTCAAAGAATATTAAGACTCAATGATTACCTATAGTACAGTGTGATTACTTCATTGGTTAGCGTGTGATTACTTCATTGATTAGCGGTGCGCCATTCTGACAGAGGCATAGGGATTTGGAGTGGCCAAAATCAATAATATTCAGAATTCCTTTGTTGTTAATCAACAATTTTTCTCCTTAAAAAAGATTCATATATCGTGAGAGAACATAATGCTACATTCAATAGAGTTTGTTACTTATGGAACAAAGTAACCTACTGCCAACAGTAACTAGGCCTTGTCTATCAACCAAACAAAATGCACCTTTTCTTTCTACACTGGCCATAATTTGGAAAAAAAATATTTCTTGTTTTCATGGATGGTTTATTTCATAATTTTTTAAGGGTTATCATCTACTGAAAATACATTTTTTTAAGGGTCCTATTAGACATATTTGATATAAATGTATAGATGTGTATCATTTGTCATAAATGTATGCTTGGGGAACACTAAGGTAACACGTTTCTTATTGAAAGCTTGCAAAACTGTAAAATGTTTTTCTTGTGCCATCTTAATCAAGTGTAGTGATAAGAGTTAGATCTTGTAAGTTGACACTTGTAGGAGAGGTGATTGTTAGCTGAAATTTTGTCTAGCTTGCTCCTCTCATGAATGTTTGTTGTTGGCTCTTTGTCATTAGTTGTTATTGGAATTTAGTTAAAAGATGTGATAAATTAGGAACTACCATAGGCATGTGTCCACTGCAACTGGAATAAGTAGGACCATAATTCATGGGCCATTGTGTCAATGTATAGTGGTGTTTATTTTCCCTCAATTGCAGCAAGTTTCCAACGATGGGCATGAGATGAAGGTGTTGTATGATTTCCAATCATATTGCTTTGTTTTTTGAGATTTTTATTGTAATCATATTGCTTTGTTTTTCTCTTTTGAAGACAACCTAGGGAACAATAATTCGAATAACAGTAAGAAAAAACAAAGCAATATGTAGAGCCGATCATTGTATCCTTTTATTCAATTCCTTGGATTTTACCTAAGATTCAAAAAAATAGAGAGGCATGACTTGCATGTAGTGGCAGGAGCAATTATCTTGTTTACAAATGTCAATAAACATGCACACAAAACATCAAAACTAAACAAAAAAACATCAAAGCGAAACAATAGGAAACACGGATCCAAATGATTTAGTAATTAGAGTCGATTTCAAAAATACAAATTCTTTCCTCGGCATACTCAAAACAATGAAAGGAATTTCTATCTGAATTCTCTTAAGGGATAAACTTAGATTGAATCATCACTGCAATCAAAATTCATTTCCAATTTCCAATCACTTTTCATAGCTCAAAATATCATTGGAAGTTGGAATGATAAATCGTTTGTAGAGTTCATAAAGGAAAATCTAAATGAAAATATTGCAATGAAATTATTTAGTTTATCCAACTCTACAATTTAGACTACATTAACATTTCTCACATGTCTTCTTTTCAAAATACAGTAGCTGAGCTAATTGGAAAAGAAACATGTCTTATCAAAGGCCTACACAAAAAAACAAATCAAGGAATTTTAGGATCTCCTGAAGCAGATAAAATTTCAATAGACTCTATTTAGATAGAAACTAAGTTAAAGGAAAGGAACTTGTCATTTATAGGATTCCAAGTTTGTATATAGTTATTGCCAATTAATCAAAGCTTCTATTTATGTGAGTATTGAGTTAACTAACAAAATAAAAACCAGAAATTGTATTCCTTAGATTGCTTTCATTTCGTTTAAACTTAATGTTGCAATGTTGTATGTGGAGGATGATGCTAATGCTTTGAACATAGAAGTATCAAACAACTAACCACTACCAGTGGTATTTACATTATCTTGATCCATCTATTTGCTTAAGAGAGATGTCATTATCTATTGTACCATAAACGTTTTGCTACCATAGGACTTTTAAAACCATGTTTGATAAAATGATTTAATGATCAATTTGATGATTCATTCATATCCATATACTAAGTTAAAGGAAAGGAACTTCTCATTGATAGGATTCCAAGTTTGTATATAGTTATTGTTAATTAATCAAAGTTTCTATTTATGTGAGTATTGAGTTAACTAACAAAATAAAAACCATAATTTTTTTCCTTAGATTGCTTTCATTTCGTTTAAACCTAATGTTGCAATGTTGTATGTGGATGATGATGATAATGCTTTGAACATGGAAGTATCCAACAACTAATCACTACCAGTGGTCTTTACATTATCTTGATCCATCTATTTGCTTCAGAGAGATGTCATTATCTATTGTACCATAAGCGTTCTGCTACCATAGGACTTTAAAAACTATGTTTGATAAAATGATTTAATGATAAGTTTGATGATTCATTCATATCCATATACATTTTTATTGCAATTTGAATGAGAAATCACGTGGACAAAATAAGTAAATGAATCTCCTTGGCCATACAAAAGAATTTTATTTTGCATGAGTGAGTAAGTGAATATCTTGAGTTTGGTCTATGCATGATGCTATTGCTAGTTGTAAAGTATATAAGAATATATGCCAGAAAACAATGGCCACAAAATTAATATACAATAACTCTTGCTTTGCACGTTTTATATAGCATGACATATATTACAAAGGTTTCCACTCAATTTAACTCTTGGTTTGCACATTTTATATAGACGACATATATTACAAAGGTTTCCACTCAATTTAAGTTGTTTTTCAATGAGTTTTATAGAACATAATCTAACATGGTTTATTAATATGCCTTAAATGGAACATTTTAAACTCAACAAAGGAATTTGACATGGTACAATGATTACTTCAAAAAACATTCTAACCTTCTGAACTAATGTTGCATGCTGACGTAGAAAACTTTAACATCATAGCGTGTAGGTTGGCTCGTGAAACATAACATTTTCGAAGTTTCCTTCAAAACTCTGTCACATCGAAGTTTGAGCAAATCGTAAGCATTACTCAGACTTGTAATTAATCTTTGTCAAATTTTACGAATAATCAAAGCTCCATTTGCAAGGTTTATTTTGATACTTAAAATTTGTTAAAAATTAATTACTTTTCCCATCCATTTCATTGAAATCTATAAAACAAAAGAAATTAAAAGAAGTGTGTGGGGAGGATATTATCTTGTCTTCGCATATACTTCATCATATTTTTATTTAAATGTGATGTGATTGGATCCTATCCTTGATAAAAAATATCAAATTTTTGTTCACTTTAAATTAAATATAAAGTGATTGGATCTTATCCCTAATAAAAAAAGAACATGTAACTAAAACAAGAAATCTGAAATTGAATATGTATCATACTCCTTTATGATGAAGTGGAAAATATTTTCAAAAAACAAAATATTAAACCTATATTCAAAATGGTTGTTAAATAAATAAATATTAAACAATTTTTTCAATTCTTTTATTTTTTCTTTCTAAAAGTATGAATGTATGGTTTAAATGTTTTTAAGTTTTTTTTATTTCTTTAAAGCTAACAACACTATTGTTGGAGAAATTGTGATTTTACAATGTACAAAATATGTTTTGAATGGATAGATTCACTCACAACCCTCAAAAACCCTAAAGCATCCACCATTCTCAATCTCAGCCACTGAAATCTGTAATTCCAATTGAAGCTTTTGGTTTATCCCTTAAAAATTACATTTATATTAGTGTATCACATTTTAATTTTAATTTAAATTATCTTATTTAATTTCTATAATACATGCATAACAACTTAGTTCACTACTAGGTAAGGACTAGGCTGCCATGAAACACTTGTTATATTATATAATCTTAGTAACATCGTTTTTACTCTTTCTTTCAATTCTTTTTTTTTAACATTTATATTCATAATTTCTGGTCTTAAGTATATGTGAAAATGAAGTTCTAAACTCTATATTAAAATTATTTTTTCTAAAGATTTGGATCAAATAAAATGCCCATTATTGGACTGGTCTTTTCGGAAGGAGAGAAGTGGAAGAATAAAAGTGAGACCTGTGAAGATATGGGAAACTATAATAGCCCGCAATCAGTCCGAGGACAAAAAAAGACCTCTTCTTGGCTTAGATATTGAAGCAAAATTTGTTTTAACAGAAAAAACAGTAGTAAATATAAGTATGGACTCGCCAACTAATGGAAATTGTAATCATAAGATTTTTTAAAATATAGGAAATCCAAACATCAAATGCAATTGGGTTTAGAAAGGTTAGTCACTCTCTAATGATTCAACTTATTTGAAATGTTTCTATTTTTACATCTGGGTTATCTATACCTCCAACTAAGTCAATGTTATTTGGAATTTCTTCATTCAGTTACTCTATAACTGCACACAGATTGCCTTTACAACACTTACCCATCTCTATAATTGGATTTTCTACAACTCTATTGGAATTAACCATAATTTGTCCATTCGACCTCTATGTAAATCCATTACCCATTTCTCCAATCTAGTTCTCTGCAACTTGGTTCAACTTATTTGCAATATTCATGTTTTCTCCATTTGAGTTCTCTATACCCCTAGTTGATTCAACATTACATAATTTCACATGGACAGTTGATCCCAACCCACTACCCATCTCTCAATGGGGACCTCTACGGCACTATTTGACTTCTGCATTAATTTCTCCAATGGAGTTCTCTCTAACTCCATTACCCAAGTCTCCTCCAATTACCCATGGCTACGAATAATTGATATCAACCATGATTTTGGATTTTCCAACTCATTCGTCATCCCTTGTATGCTTACTAATCCAAGATGTTTGTTGTTGAATGATTTTAGGAAGTGGAATCAAGTCTTTGAAGGCCTATAAATCTAGAGTCTTCAATGTTTCTATCAAACTGCAGGAAGGTTATATAGCAAGAGTCATCACAACACTCTATGTCAATTGCATCTCAGTATAAAAATTAAAAATTATCCTATCTTAAAACTTAAGTTGAGGTTTGTCGAGGAGAATGACTAGTGTCATTCAAGTTTTTGAGGTTAACCTAGTTTGTTCATGATGATCACTAGTGGCATTCAAGATTACTTTTGTATGGAGTTTTAATGTTATTTTCCAAAGCATTGTTTCCAATGCATTTAATTAGCATTAGTTGTAACCTCCCATGGGCATCCTTATCTCCCTAGGTGTGATAGATATCCATTGGGCCTCTTCCATTGCTATATATAGGCAATAATTTCTTGTATTTTACACACAACATATCTAATAGATCAATCATTCTTTGATAGAAAGTTTTTTTCTGCGATTGTATTTTTTGTTCATTTGGGATATTGTCTTGAATATCTTCATGATATCGGAAATCTACACCAAACCCTTCTCATTTTAGAGAGAGATATGTTTGCAGGTTGTGTGATCTTCAAGACGAGGATCAAATCTTTAAGATCTAGATCGTATCAAAATCCATTGTTGCATCTGCAAATTACTGGTTGTAGATCTAGTTTTTTTTACAAATGTTGGCTCTCATTCCATTTGAATTTGTGAACGTGGATGTGACTCTATTTTTCTGGCTCTATTTGTTGGCTCAGTGGTGTATAAGGTTTCAAAGGCCTCTTTCATGTGATGGTATCTTTCCTTCTATACATGCATTATCTCGAGGTTTTTCTAACCAAATGAAAGGTTTCCAAGGTGAGGGTATGTGTGGATCATAGTGTGATATCATGTTATTGGACGGAAGAAGATAAATGATTTACAATGTATATGTCCATTTAGCAATCAAAGGTCGAGAAAAATGAGTCACATCGGTGGAGGCTTGGAAGATTAAGCGTTGACTACTCCCCTCTCATGTTATTGGTACATGGGGCCTCTCATCCAACAAATTTAATATTTGTATGACATTTCATTCAATGGAGTATGTTTGGGAAAAAAAATTGTTTGATTATAATATAACAAACAAAATTAAAAATAAAGCCCCCTTTGCAATTTTATTTTAATCAAATGTGACCCATTGGAATATAAATATGATCTATTTGATTACATCACAATGCATTGTTAGAATTGCTTGATTTTATATCAAAACAAATTGGGAATTTCATAGATGACAGATCTAATAATCAAACATCCTTTAGTGCAGAATAGGTTTTTGGTTTTCTTGATTTGTCTTTAGCTCTTGGGATATTGTTTTTGAATATATTCATCTATGGTTGGCATGAATGTCTATGGTTGGCATGAATGTCTATGAGAGGAGAATACAATTTTATGATTAATTTAGGGTTCAATCATTTTTTTCATTATGATCCTATGGTTTACACTTGAATGTAGGGAAGTGGTCTCTTGATTTTAATTTTACATGTGGATGATTTAATTCTGGAGGGTGTTCTTAATATATGATTTAGAGTGTTAAGGAAGCATTGATGGGACAATTTGATATGACATATTTAGAATTTATACATTATTTTCTCGGTGTGCAGATTCTTCAATCTTCTAAAGGGATCTCCATTTTCCAACAAAAGTATGCACTTGATTTACTTTGGAACTCTGGCATGGCTAATTCTAAGCCTGCACCTACTCCATTCCCGTCAGGTGTTACCCTTTCTGCTAGATGCACTTCATTATTCATTAATCCTTAGTTGTATCAACAACTGGTTGGGATTCTATTGTATTTGACACATACCCATCCTAACAACTCTTTTGTAGTAGGGATTATCTCTCGATTCTCCCAAGGTCATCATGAGAGACATTGGAAGGTTGCAAAGCACATTTTGAGGTACCTTTAGGGAACTCCCAATTTTGGCATTCAATGCATCTAGCGGTGCTTCTTGGCAAACCATGGAGTTCTGGTCATTGGAGTTAGTTTGGTGATGATCAGTCTATCAGACTATCTATCTTAAATTTTCTCTATCGAAAATATTATTATCTCCATCTTCGATCTTCAAATCAAGTCTATCATATAATAATCAAAGTGCCATACCCATTTCTTGAAACCCACTAGAGCACCAAAGGAAAAAGCATATTGAGATCCATATGCACTTCATTAGACAACTCATCCATGATGGTGTTCTCATCTTGGAATATGTTCCTACTGAACAGCAAGTTGTAGATATCTTCACTAAACCTTGACATCACCTTGTTTCCTTCGGTTATGTTACACTTGGAGAACCTTTGTGCTATTGTTGTTTTTCGTGTTCTTAAAAATTTTCTTTTGGTGCGATAATGTTGTTGTGTTGCACCCTTCATTTTTTTAAGCCTTGCGATATTTTTCAAAAGAGAAAATTTTTAGGCTATGCCAAGTTGCACGAGGGAAAGTTTTCAAGTTTTGCTATGTTGCATGGAGAAAACTTTTCATCTTACAATACCTCGCAATAAGAAAACTTTTGAGGTTATGATGCATCATAAGATGAAAAGTTTTGAAGCTACAATTCATCACAAGATAGAAAATTTTTGAGACTAGAATACCTTGCAAGATAGAAAACTTTTGAGGGTGTGAAGCATCATAAGATAGAAAAAATTCTAAATTATGAAGTATTGCAAATTCAAATTTTTTTGAGAGATTGCAAATTTTGGACTTTCTTTTTCTTGAGAAGAGTATTGCATTGTAAACATGAAACTTTTATAACTCTACATTGTATCACAATGAAGATAACTTTCATCATCATATGTCATAGATAGAAATTTTAAAAGATACAACCTCGTGCAATTTAGCAAATTTTAAAAACTCTATTACAATGTAATTAAGAATTTGCTCAATTATAGTTAGCCCAAAAAATGGAAATGCAATTTGAAAAAATTAAAATCTTCAAAAGTTTTAGAACTAGTCAAAGTGGAAATTTCATTTCCGTAAGGATTGACTTTTTTGGATTCAAAAGAGACGAAAAAAGGATCCCGACCTTGTGTTTAATTTTGTAAGAACAAAAATATAAAGGGTATTTGCTTGCTCAACGAGTTGAAATTGAAGTTGGTATTCGAATAACATATGTTTTATGCTATGAGAAACTAAATGTGAGGCCATTCACACCATGATGATGGAAAATGTAGGATGAACTAAAAAAAAGGTAAGGTTTTGCATAATGAATGTGTTTTGTCACACTACTTTTCAGAGTATCTACACTCTTTTCATTAAATTAATGTATATATTGTAGAACAAAAGACAAACACAACGACTTTATCTCTTGACTTTTACTTACATTATACCAACTTGTAGGATCCTTTTAGTTTGTAAAAAAAATGAAATCATTTGTTAATTGACAGCAGGAGAATACTTTGCTCGAATTAAAAACCATAATCATGGGCCCGATTGGGAAAATGACAACATTGAAATCAAATGATTTTGGAAGATGATAATTTGTAAATAAAGATGAAGGTGATGGAAAAAGAGTAACATTGAAGTGAAACAATTTATAATAAAATGACTAACATTGAAATCAAATGATTTTGGAATATGATAATTTGTAAATAAAGATGAAGGTGATGGAAAAAGAGTAACATTGAAGTGAAACCATTTATAAATAAGGATAAATATTTCTAAGAATAATAAAAGATAATAATTTGTAAATAAAGATAAATATAGTTTTCTAGGTTAACTTTTTAAAGCAGTAGTCAGGGTTTTAAAATGTTTTATTTTTTGGAAGTTTTGTTGAGTTTTTTCATTTGAGTTTGGAAATCTAAGTGAGGAATGGTTGGATCTGCATATTTGAGTGGCTAAGTTTGTATAATCCAAGTGTCTCGAGGTTTCAAGAACTGAATCTATTTTTGCATTCAAAATTCAATTTAAACAACAAAAATAAGATTTTGTCCAAATTTACATTGCCGATTTAACAAAAAAAAACAAAGATAAAAAATGAAACGTTTAACCAACTCCTTTTTTTAAATATGAAAAAGTAGGTAACAGTGCAAGATTCAAAGGTATGTCATTAAGAAAGTAAAAGTCTTCTCGGACAACAAACATTGTTTCTTTTAATAAATAACAGTCAGTCGTCATGGCTGTTCTCATAACAATGTTAATGGAGTACTAAATTAGAATAAGTTTTAGTTCCCTACAAAAATATGTTTTGTTAACGTTCCGAAGAAGAAAAGATGAATGGCGGATATCTTTAGCAGGGTGTGACGCACTAGTCTGTAGATGGTTCAAGCATCCATACAGATGAGGTATTTCTCTCTCACTCACTATCTATATAAGCTCGCCAAGCATTTAAGCAAACGGCACAGACATTCATCGATCTAATTGTGATCTGAATTGTTTCCAGTTTTGCAGGGTGTGATCTGAATTATTTTTTAGTTTTACAGAGATCAGGAACATGGAGGAGGAGCAGGTGAAGGTGTTGAACTTATGGGCGAGGCCATTCGGTATGAGGGTTTTGATTGGATTGGAAGAGAAAGGCGTCAAATATGATTACCAAGAAGAGAATCTCTCCTCGAAGAGCGAACTGTTACTGCAAATGAACCCTATTCACAAGAAGATACCAGTCCTCATCCACAACGGCAAGCCTGTTTGCTAGTCTCTCAGCATTCTCGAGTACATCGACGAGGCCTGGGCCAACTCTAATCCTCTTTTGCCCTCCAATTCATATGACCGAGCCCGTGCAAGATTCTGGGAAGACTTTGTAGACAAGAAGGTATTCATATTATTCGCATGCTCATTTTAAAGCCCTGATTAATTCTTCGTTTCATCTGAGATCAATTAATGGTGGGGACTAAATTGCTTTTGTTTGTGCAGGTTTATGATAATGGAGCTTCTCTCATTTTGAAATGCAAGGAGAAGCCCAGGAAGAGGCTAAGCGTAATATATTGGAGTACCTGGGGTTGTTGGAAGGAGCGCTTAATGAGCTTTCCGGTGGCATTAAGCCTTATTTTGGAGTGGAACAGTTTGGGTTCATGGATATTGCCTTCATTCCATTTGCCTCTTGGTTCCTTTCCTGGGAGACAGTGGGTAATTGGAAGGTACCATTGGACACTCAGTTCCAAAGGCTTCATGAGTGGGTGAATGCATGTATGGAGAGAGAGCGTCAAGAAAATCTCTTCCTCACTTGAACGGCGAACTCTGCAAGCTTCTCAGGGTGTGGAAGATATTTGTCAGTTCCGACTGAAAACTTTATATATGTATGTAGTAGAGAGTTTAGTTTGGACCAGACCGGATTACTGTGGTTTTTTGTCTGTAGCAATCTGAACAGTGTTTTCCTGTCCCTTTGAATCCATAATAAAAACATCATCTTTTTACTGTTGTTATATATATAAAAGTACTTTGTCTTATTTTATTATTAACTAGCAGACTTATCACAACATTACAATAAAGTACGTTTCTCAATATGGATCTCGGTATCCAAACCTTGACATTGTAAGCCTTTCAATTAAATTTTTTTCTGTATTGGTAGTTACAATTCATTTAAGGAAACTGTATTGGTAGTTGCATTGCATTTAAGAAATAGTTTATTATGTTTGTGGGATTTGTTGGTCAGCTGAAGAATATCCTTGGAGGAATTCGTTGTCACCAAATCCCAACAATCTCCACCTTGAAAACAATTAACTCGATACCTTGCTCCTTCCTTTTGTTCATCACCTTTTCTGCAAGACAAGAGAAGCCAAGCACCACTGCAACTTCTCTAATCAAATTGGTTTCATGATCTCGCCTATGTGACTTGCACTATAGGCGAGATACCATTGGACACTCAGTTCCCAAGGCTTCATGAGTGGGTGAATGCATGTATGGAGAGAGACAGCGTCAAGAAAATCCTTCCACACCCTGAGAAGCTTGCAGAGTTCGCCGTTCAAGTGAGGAAGATATTTGTCAGCGCCGACTGAAAACTTTATATATGTATGTATTAGAGAGTTTAGTTTGGACCGGACCGGATTACTGTGGTTTTGTGTCTGTAGCAATCTGAACAGTGTTTTCATGTCCCTTTGAATCCATAATAAAAACAACATCTTTTTGTTGTTGTTATATATATAAAAGTACTTTGTATTATTTTATTATTATTTAGCAGACTTATCACAACAGTACAATAAAGTACGTTTCTCAATATGGATCTCGGTATGCAAACCTTGACATTGTAAGCCTTTCAATTAATTTTTTTTCTGTATTGGTAGTTACAATTCATTTAAGGAAACTGTATTGGTAGTTGTGTTGCGTTGCGTTTATTATGTTTGTGGGATTTGTTGGTCAGCGAAAGCATAAATTTAACAAGATTCTAATGGTAAAGAAAATAAAACCAAGAACAAATCAGACACAATAGCAATCACATAATTGATACAGTGATTTAAGTGGAAACTTTGAGGCAATGATAATTGGTATTCTTATTATTCAAGGGATAATTACAGTAGTCAATCACATGCATACAATCATCCTCTCCTCTCTTCCCACACACTATGCTACACTACATTGTCCATTGCTCACTTCACCTCTATGGGTATGCTAGTATATATAACATCTATCAAACAATTAGACATACTCATTACAATATGATCCACCAGTTACACAAACTCTAGTATGCATGCATGCAGATTCTAAATTTAGTTGATGTGCATGCTACCCCATGAGAAATTAGTTGGCAAATTTTCAACATTCTCCACCTTGACAACAATTTACCTAATATACCAAACACCATCACAGCTTTGAAACTTCTTTAACAATACTGTTACGTGAACATGTCTGCACGATTTGCTTGGGTATACACCATTTTTCCTTCATCAGTAACTTGTCTTATAAACTGATGCACTTGTCCCATTTTGATACACTAGACTTTCAGTCAAATGCACAACACTTTGACCACTACAAAACACTTCATCATGTACCTATCCAAACTTACCCAATAAATCCTTTCATTCTTGGAAGACATAACCTGAGG
>SNQJ01S0024240.1:52418-65151 GCA_010110895.2 Picea sitchensis
ACCTAAATGGTTAAAAAACACACATAATTACTACACCTTGTATACATATATGAAATTGTGCAATGAACAAGACAAATGAAATGTTAAACATTAAAAAAACAATATCGTTATAAAAATATACCTGGAACAATCATTACCAACATTGTGTGCTCTCTCTTTATCGACATCTAAGGAGGAAGGTTATTGTTTATAACAAAAATAGACCAGACTGATTAGATAGACCTAAGCTCACCAAATGGATTTACAACATCAGCTGCCAGTGAAATCCTAACATTACGAGGTTCTTCTTTAAAAATTGGCCATCTTTATTTGTTATTTTTATATAAAGAACCATCTGCAGGCATTCGAAGAACATCATCTTCACTTCTATTCCATGCATGGTAATCCATAAACTGCGTTATGTTCCAACATCTAAATAGTCGCTCCAGGCGTGGAATTATGGGAATATAACAAAGAACCTTGTGAGGCACCTTTTTTGTTAATTGATGTGTTCGATATCTATTGATTTGACATTGCGGGCAATTTGATTCAGATGCATATTGTCCATAATATATGATGTGATCATTGGGGCATGCATCAATAACCTGATATTCCATTCCAATTTCTTTTAGAATGGTAGATAATTCTCGGTATGTGTGAGGTAAATTATATGGTGATGGTAATAAATATTCACCTATCAACCTACAACAACAATATACAAAAAAAAAAATCAATAATGAAAATTGTATTAATCATTACAAATATTTCATCCTTAATTTAGACATCAATTGGCACTAAAAATAAAATAAAATAAAAGCTGAAAATTGCATAAAACTGTAAAATTATGTTTCTTACCTTAGGATCTGTGTCATACATGCGTTTGAAAAACCATTTGATACCTTCAAGTTGACCAACAACATTACAACAGAGAGAACACTTTTTTTTGTGCCTTCATATAGGGATTCAATGACATTTTGAAGGATAGTTTAACCAAAATATATTCATCATCATTGTCCTCATCACTGTCATCATTATCATCCTGCAAGTTGTCCTCCTCCAAGCTGACATCATCATCCATTGGAGCATTGTAAATGTCTTGGATCAATCTATTTGTCCCATCATCATCAATTGTATTATTAATATCATCATTTTCCATAGGAATATCATGATCATCATTATCCACACGATTAAGTTCAGCTTGTTCTTCACTGTTATCTCTATGAAAATGTCTCCTGCTAGGCGGAATCACATTCTTAGGATGATTTTTCTTTAATAAAAATAATAGAAGCAATAAAATACAGTTAGCGTATATCACAAATATTATTTTGAAAGATAAATTAAAAAAAAAACAATTAATGTATAATACCCTTAAAGATCTATAATAACTAATTATTTACCATGGGACGATATTCATTGCCCCCTTCAACGTTTCCATTCTCCCTACATTGTTTTTCAACTATTTTTAAAGGTACTCTTCTTCCATTAAAACCCCTGTATTCACAACAAGGGAAATAACATTTCCCATCACCATGAATCACCATTTGCTGCTTTAACATAACAAGCTCTCTTTTGTTGTCTGGAGTTGACATTGTAATTACCTATTACAACAAATCCATTGAAACATTATAAGTACAATATACAAATATATTCAAATAATTTGGTATATATTTAGATATTTGTAATGAAAATTATACATCATGTTCATAAAAAATAAGGGACAAACCATGAAACCTAAAATCAGTTAGAAAAAATAAGGAACAAAGCATGAAACCAAGGTATTTCATATCCAATGTACAAAACTGACTATTTGGGAATCTAAATGACAATTGGTTCTAAAACAACACATTGACCTACATATACACATCCAAACATAAATGAATCTTCTAATAATTTCTTTGTTGGATCCACCTACTATCATGTTGTCAAAATTGAGGAAAAAATTGATGGAAGTGCAAGAAAGAGTTTGAGGAGAAAAATAAATCATGACATAAGAAGCGTAAAGGCAACTTTAATTCTCACAAAAAATGATGATGTAAAGAAAATTAATTTGAATACAACCAATCAAAGATGGCAAGCAATTCCTTGGCGTGGTAATGATAAACGGTACACTATGTTAGTGATAAAAAATAACTTGCTAATGATTTCCAAATCACATGATAAGACGAGCATTAAGAAGAAGAATCATCTTCAAGTTTTTTGAGTTCCAGAACATGTGGGAATGGTATCAAATTAAAGATAATAATTATCAGAAGTTAAATCATCCTCCTCATTAAGTTTTGAAGACATATGGCGAAAGAAGGAAGTCAAAAGGCATTTATATTTGTTAGTGTCCTATATTGATAGGAGTCATGATGATTTAGATATGATTGGTGGGTCTCTTGATGGAGTTCCTAGCTTGCTGGTCTTGTTGTCTCTTGAAGTAAATTTTTCCCAAGTCATGGTCACTAGGTGATAGGATGGATCATTAGATGAAAGATTTTATGTTATTCTTGAGTTAAATGTCTTTAAGATGAGGTTTAGACTTACCTTTTCAAGAAATGATGAGTCTGTACTTTTATTTAGAAAAAAATCTCAATTTTCACTTTCGGCAACTAAAGGCCATTTTTCAAAGCATTCTAAGCTATCAAAAGTTGTCACTTTTGGCAACTAAAACAACATGCGTGAGGCTCTCTAAGCTACTGAAAGTGTAGAATCTTTCCAATGGTCGACCTGTCCCCTTGGACTCTTGAAACGTCGGTAGTACATGCACCATCATCATCTCAAGTGTTGCCGAAATTGACTAAAGTTAGATCATGATACAATCTGGCAAGTGATTGTTTGTCTGATATGATTATTTAGTGAGATATATTTAACCCTAATCTAGTAGATCCGATCACCATAAGCTCGTATCATTCGTTTTTCCCAATCTATCACATGGTCTCTGTCCTGATCAAATGATGCAGTCGTCATTATGATCTGATTTTCATTCTATATTAAGGGTTTATTATAAAAGTTCTCATCCAATCTATTCCCCATACCACGCATCCTTCCTCTGCCCAATTTCCGATTTGCCCTCTATTAGTGCCACTCTGTCTCCCCAAACCCAATTCCATTGTATTGTAGGTGTTGATATTTGTTTTGCAGATGAAGAAGGGAGGAGCTTTGCTTAGGAAGGAGCTCAATGACATAATGTATCTAGAATCTCACCGTGTGATTTGCTAGATGTTCAAAGATGATGGCTGCTACAGGTTTTGTGAAAACTCCAAGGATTTCATCAAGGTGTGGCTGAGGCATTTGCATTGACCTTTGATGGAGCCAATGCCAGAGTTGGAACAATTGAGGTACAGGTTAATGAATCCATTGTTGCAACAACAACATAGATGCCTAGGACTCGTGAAAGATGGTTCAAATCAACTACCACTAAAGACATTGAATTCAGGTCTTATCTTAAGCCTGAACACAAATGTATCACTTGGAAGAAAGATATCCCTAGATCCTTCTTGGAAGAAAAGTGGCAACATTTTATTAAAGAAATTCAGGTATACATCACATGTGAAGACAGATATGGTAGAGTAATGTTCTACCATTTCAGGATTATGAACCATTTTATAGGTAGATGCCATTTGAATCTGCCCTTCTACCTTCACAAAAGCTTGACAAAAATGACACACCAGGTCTAGGACAAACCTAGCAAGGTGCAGGGTAGGCTCTCCCATTATAGCCTCATCAATCTTATAGTGCTTGAAGAGTTGCAGAGGAGGGATAAGCGTTGAGAGTATCTTCTTTTCTGGGGTGAATTGGAACCAAAAACCCAGCACGAGGACAAAAAGAAAACTTCATCCACTAAGTCTTCAACACCACATAGCAGTTAAAGGAAAAGAAGAGCCATTTCCCCAGTAATTGCAGAGGAGCCAACTTCTTCTTCTAAGTCCAAGAAAGCCAAAAATATGCTTGATTTCAGCCAAGCAACAGAAGGGAAAACTAGTTCCTCTGATAAAAACGTTTTGAGTATTCCTTATATAGATTCAGAGGAGGATTTAGAGTTAGTAGAAGGAGAGGTTCCTGAGAAAGCTATGTTTGAAGAAGCACCTTTTTCACCAGAGGTTCCAAGCCTGGAGATTCCTGAAACATTCACAAGCAGGCACAGTAAGGTCAACAAATCATCAAAGATTGAAAAGCTTCAAGAAGAGATATCAGAGATGAAGTTGCTTGAGAGGGTCATTAAATACCAAAACCAGACTATAAGAAACACATCAGATGAGGTAAGAGATTGTTTTGAAAGGCTAGCTAAAATGCATATAAAGGAACAAAAGAGGAATAAAAAATTGCTCAAGGAGAATCATAAGTTGCTTAAAATGGTTAGAGGTTTAAGGATCAGACTAAGGCTTAAAATTTTGAAACCAAGAGCACATCTTGAGTTAGAAGCCCTAGATGAAGTTGTTGAGGACCTAAATGAAGATTCTAAAGAATAGGTAGATTGAAGAAAATCCTTTTTTCAGTTTTGAACAGTTGTGGAAAACTCAGGATTTTCGGTAGCTTATTTGTTTTCCTCAAAGCGTTGTTAGCTGCTAAAAGCTCTATTTTCGGCAGCTAATCCTACTCTGTTTTATACTTGTAAGCCACTGAAAGTACAAAAAATGACAGAGTGTTCATATTGTTTCTTAGATCGAATATTTTGGTGTCCATATCATTTGGAAGGGGTTCCAAATAAAAGATAAAAATCTGAAAGATACAGATCATCATCACTTCCCAGTTTTTGAGGAAGATGCCAAGAAAAGAAAGTTTAGTGGCTTCTAAATTTTGGATAAATAATTTCTTATTTTTCAAAACAGGATTTCGAAATGCCTTTTCATCACTTGGAAAGTTATTGAAGATATCAGAGAGTGATGAATGCTATCGAATTTTGTTGCAGATCTAGTTGATAAGGGTTGACCCTTAAATCAGGATTAGATTTAACATATCATACTAGTTTTGATTGTATTCCATTTTAAGTATTTCAGATCCATTTTTATAGGATCTTGAACTGTTATGTAAAGGCTATAAAGCTTATGAATTTTAAGAAGGAAAGGGGGTTAGAATAAAAGAAAAGGGTAGCTTGGGAATGTTCCCATCCATTGTGGAAATGTTTCAAATATGTAAATGACTTTATGAATGAATACAAGGAACTATATTTCCAGATTCCTTTATTGTGTTTAAGTGGTGAAGTTTCCCCTAATGTAATTTGTCATTTTCCTTTTTCACATGCTCTTTCTTTCTGTATTGTCTATGAGAAGATAATGTGCAGGATTTGTTCTTAACACCCTGTGCTGGCTCGAAACAATATTTATGTTTTCTTCCTAGTTTTAAAAGTAGAATTCAGATATACTCTGCTCTACATTTGAAATGAATTTCAGTCTTTTCTTCTTTTCCATTTTATAAGCTCAAAAGACCTGCTGGCATGATTATCTTGCCTGGTCACATTTTGTCTCAATTATTCATTTCCTAGCACTAGTCGATGAGATCCGAATCTGGAATAATTTCCTATTCCATTTCCTTATGTAGATCCATTAGAAATACTTCTTGCTTTTTAATTTGTCTAACATTGGACAAGGTTTAATATATTAACAAGGACCTTCCCTTCATCTAGTAGTTTGTCCTTGAATTTTGTTTAGGACTCCCAACACTATTGTTTCCTCTGCATGTTCTTAGGTGTATAAATCTTAAATATTCTCATGAATATGACGGTAAAGAAGTCTTCAAAGAGATTGAAAAACTATATTGTACTATTACCTAATCTACTAGATCCAATTCCTATGGGTCCGAGAGAGTGCATATTCCTCTAGACAAATCTTTGTCATATATACTAATTTGATTCACTTTTTTCCAAATGATATTTTGAGTAAATTTCATGTCATAATTTCTCATCTTGGTGTCTTGTCAAAACACTATTTTCATACTATGATTGTGAATTAACATCGTTACTCCATCTTGCTTCATTATAGCTTCTAACTCCTTTTAGATACATATCTTCACATTAAGGGTTTTAATACGTCAATTGAAGGAAAACATAATAATTTAATGGATCACTAGATATTCATGAGGTAGAGATATGCAAAGTATTAGATATGAGTTTATTTTAGGTTTTTTGGTCGCTAAGTGGAAAATTTGACAGTGTAGTGAGCCGTCGAAAGCTATGACTTTCGGTGGATAAAGGGAAAAACACAAGACCAATGAGCCACTGAATGTGCTGAAGAGTCTAGAATTTAATTCTTTCTGCCCAAATCGCGTTTTTCAAGTTCCAGAACATGTAGGAATGGTATCAAATTAGAGATAATAATTATCAGAAGTTCAATACCACCATAAAATAGTTTAATGCCACCAAATTACTAAATCACACAGAAAAATTTTCAGTACTGAACTTCAAAATCTCAGCTATGTAGAGTCTGATCAATTCAATGTTTCTCTTCTTGAAAGAGAATTGAAATCAAGATTTCATAAAAAACCAAAACACCATTTCATAAATTACTCACGCAACTGTAGAAAATGATTGTCGCAACTATAGAAAATTTGTCGTAACTGAGATATATATAGGATTGATTTAGTCGGTCTTCCGACGAATTCGGTCAAATTGACCAAATAATAAGTCAATGACCATTTGATTCTCATAGGTGACATAGTTGGTCGTTATAACGAATCAAGTTTGAGTGTTGGTTGCTAGAATGCCGAACATGGAATGTTGGTCGCTAGAGCAATGAACAGTTGGACCCCGAAAAAAAAAAGTAAATTTTGTCCAAAAAAAGCAAAAAAATTACGACAAAATTTTAAACCGTCATAATATTTCATTGTAATATCTGCCCAATGTAGTAGTGGGTCGTTGAAATATGAAGTACATAAAGGAATGAACCTCATCGATGATGAAGACTCACTGGAGATGGCATTATTGTATAGAATTGATGCTGCAAAATCAAAAGTACTCGTTAAGGAGGAATACATCCTGACACTAACATTCACAGTTGCCTGCTAAGAATTATCAATAACGGGGACCGAAGGCCCCATTGATGCAATAGGAATAGGATGCACAAAGGACAATTGTTTGATCATCACAATATTTCCTTCGTGAGGAAAGCATAGAATGCAGAAAACTGATGAAACAATGACTGTCATAGCATAAGTCCAATTACGCCCTAGCAAAAGATTGTAGTCGAGAGGCGCATCAATCACCTCGACCTTGAACTCCACAATATTTTTTTCTAACTGGACCGTGAAAGAAGGAAGGATATCGTGGGGTATAAAATAACATCCATCGAATGCAGTTAACATGGTCATGGATTGAGATAGGGGCGAAGAGACAATGGCTTTTGCACAAATATATCATGAATGTCGAAGCACCTTCATCAATTACAATATGTTTGATGGTAACATTTGTATACTCCACATGGATTTGAAAGGCCACGTGGTAAGGTAAGAGAGGCTTAACATCCGTGACATCAAACTTGATAACCTTTGATACACATGGGTCTAGAGCTCCTAATGCATATAGTAAGGTGTTCCTCTATGTAGGACATGTCTGGAACACCTCCAAAGTCAACATCGCACATGGGGTTTGGCCCAAATCCTCAACAATCGAGTAATTTTGGGAGGCTCTAGCATTAGGATTGTGGGCATAGTGCTTAAGGAATATTTTCGAAATACGAGGTGGAGGTTTAGGATTATCCATCTACAAAGGGTTTTTTGAAGGAGGAGGCTCTGGACCTAAAACAGTCTATGAAGAACTCTAATCGCGAGATCGAGTGGCTACATTAACCTCAAATTTAACCATATTGACGCATAGATTGCCACCATCATGTGCCGAGGGGTTTTGACCCCCACTCGATGCATTTCGGGTGTTGGAGGTCCCCAAGGTCATGTTTTGGTTATGTGAAAATGGGTTAGTCATCACAAAAAGCGGTTGCGCAATGAGTCTCCAGGCTCCCTCAATTTTGGGGCACAAATGGGTAAGGTTATCATCTTTACAAAGTTTACAGGGAAATTTCACCTTCCTCTTTTATTTCTTTCCCTCACCAACATTATTATTAGATTTATCATTATTATTGTCAGCCTTGGCTTTATTATTATTATTCTTCCCATCCTTACGATTATTACCTCGTCCTTTGTTCTTGTTCCCTTCAGGTTGTTACTTATCATTTGGGTTCGACGATGACTATACAGAATGCACATCCATCGATTACATGGTGGAGGATGAAGTTGAGGCTTGTCTTGCTACAGATTGGTTAAGAGACAAATCTTTCAGTTGGTTCGTCACCCGGTCTATAGTCTTAGCATTTGTGGAGCCTATGATGTCATCGACATGAGGCCCAAGATTTTGTCTAGGATAGTAATTTGACTGTGACGTGTTAGGGATAAATTTGTAAAGCATCCCAGATTGTGCATATATAAGGTCCAACCACTAGAATTTGAAGATGGCTTCTTCCTCAGATGTCACTTCCGATGTAGAAACATCCTTCGAAATGTAAGGAAATAAAGACTTGTGGAACCATTCCAACATAAACTTTGGAGGAATGTAGGTTTTAATAAACCTCTTCCGTCTATGCCACTCTTGGAAATGATCAGAGATGTGGGTGGATTTATCTTGACAAAAATATGATAAAGGTTCTATGTCATCATTATAATGAATCGACAATTGGAAGTGATTGAGAAAAACCAAGACCATCTGATTGGAAGTTCTGTAGGTTCTCCCAGGTAGCTCATTGTGCCACTTTGCAAAGACCCCTGCAAGGGTGCGTTGAAATAGCATCAAACGAATAAAATCATCATTAAAGGAGTTAGATGAGCACCATAGGTGAAATGTAGTCACATGATCATCTGGTTCCTCACTTGTCTTACCCTCAAACTTTGGAATGTCAAAAAGAAGCCTGGTGGGGATGGGGGACCATGATACATAGTGATGCATTGGGTCATTCATCAATTTTGACAAGTCTGACATATTTAACGTGGCCAAAAAAGGGAGCTGGGGTTGTGGCATATAAGCCCATGCTCCTGGGAAACACTGGTTTTGAGAGATTGCAGGCCAGACATGGTTCTAGTATATACCATGGCCCTATCCAGTAGGATAGTATCCTCCTCCCAATTGATTCATAAAAGGTTGTAATGGCATCATTACCGAGGAATCCGCTTGCAAGGAGAAAGTGACATGATAAGAATTAATTATATGAGGATATATGTTGTCCCCAGAAAAAGGAACTCCATGCAGGGGGTTTCCCATACTATAAAACTGACTCCCTCCATATGAAACACCGGAGAAAAGAGGGAGATTCGTCATGATAAAATAATTTGTAGGAACCGACATAGAGGAAGAAGGATGGATGGACAAAATATAAGAAGTAGAAGGACCACCCATTTGAGTGCTTGATCCTGGAAAAGTGTAGCTAGGATTGGGTCCATAGGAAGGAGGACTCCAACCTCCTACTGTAGGATATGGTTGAGGGATGTGACCCCCACTAAACGAAAAAAGGATTATAAGGAGGTGTCATGCCCCCAAACCCAAAACTAGGATTCACATGAGATGACGAAACAGAGGATGAGAAGTGTGAAGTCATGTCTAGAATACCAAAAGAGAAATGATTAGTTTCCAAAGGCATTGATTGAGTAATATTCTACATACTACTCAAAAATACAAAAGGATTCGTTCCCATGGGTTGAGAAGAGACCATGGGTTAGGTAGCATTAGGTGAGAGAGCCTCTGGAATCCAAATCGCTAACGATAAGGGATTCGAGGGGACCCCACGAATCATAGAGGACATAGGAGTTGGATTAATTCACAAGACATTCATATCTAACTCAACACTCACAGTAGGATGATCACGAGCCTAGGAGGTGGAGATATATGTACACCACACTTATTAAATCTATGCCTTTTAGGAGGCGGCTTCGTTAAAAGATCTAATAGTGGTGGTAAATTCAAAAGATGAAGAGACCAACGAGGAGGATATTATTGTTCCATGATGACTCATAACTCGAGACACAATACAAAATCCTAAGGTGGAGTAACAATCGAAGAGCACACTCCTAAATAAAGCTAAAGGTCAATTCACACAAACAAGATATGATGACTGAAGGTCAATGCACAAAAATAAAGATAAAAAAAATATGATGACTAAAGAATGTATTCCTCTCCCAAGAGGGGATGAGAATCCTGAACAATAGAGTGGAGGTGATAGAACCAATTATAAGGACACTCGTAGGCTTCATAATGTAGTTGGTCAGATTCCTATAAAGGGAAAATCCTCAATAAAGTTTGTCTGTTGTTTGATCCCTATTTGACTTAGGGTACCTATAGAATAACCCCTACAAGCAACCTATGTGGCTACCTAGATCAAGCAACTAAATTCACCATGATATAACCAATGCTCAGGTGAGCATTCACAAGTCTGGTCCACCATATGGACAGGGTAGCAAAGCACAAAATATTGAAAGCATCGCCTCTCAAGGAGGTAAAGGAACTAGTGAGACCCCCATATACAAATAGAACCCTATAAATATCTATGGTTCTAGAAAGGTATTAGAGGGCTATCTCTGCAACCAACTTCGTGTGACCTCATGCTTAACTCCTGTGTGAGTGGAGCCTCTCGAGGTCACCAATTATATAATGGGTTTCACCACTCCCTCTTTAGACACATACATTGAGTTTTATAGACTTGGACAAGTTTACTCACAAAATCCTATTCCAATGCCTTAGTTCCTACACTTGTTTGTGTACCCTAAAAAATAAAATCGTTTCTAATTAATTTTAATTATTCAATGTTAATTTTAATGGTTTCTTCTTACTCAAGAGGTTTGATTGTGAAACTGATGGTATTATGACTCAACATATATAAAAAGGAAGCAAATATAAAAACATTACTAAGTACTAGTCTTGATTTTCAAAGAGATGGTATGCTTCTAAATGTTCTTTCCAAGATGCAATCTCTACAATTTCATTGAAGTGCAATCTTTCCTAACATGCCAAAATTAATGTAAAGCCAATAGAAGTGTAAATGCTATAAGTAAAATGCCAAAAAGAAAAATTATTTGTATTTTCGATATAATGAATTGAAAATGAAAGGAATGAATAGCAACATTGGAGGAAAATTGTATTGCAAGCAAAAGGAGACAAGCCAAGCAAGATACCAAGAAGAAACTACCTAGACAAGAATGCAAGGAAAACAAATGAGAAAAATGACAAGAAAGAAATTCGCCCCAAATATTCACCAATAAAGAAACTTCCTATCACTATGTAAGAAAACATTAACAGTCAGGGAAGGGACACAAGAAGTCTCAGCCACTAGAAAACCTCACCCAACAAACACTAAACTCAGCCAAAAAGACTCAGAAGATAGTTTACACGATTTTTTAGGGAACAAAGGCATATATACGTGCACTAAAGATAGACAGCTCGCGTATGTACGCGACTATAAAGGGAAAACTTGCATATGCCAAAGAAGACACTACATGGCCAGGGTTTATGCTAATAAACTCATATACAAGACAAAATACAGGTTGTCAAGCAACAAGAGACACATAAAATTACTAAAAGAGAGAGAAAATAAAGGAGAAAAAACACCCAATACCCCAAAAGGGAGATCTCCTCAGTGGAGTCACCAATTTTATTATGAGGAAAATATCTCTATGGATAGGGGTAAACCACAACATATAGAACGACACCCTTAAATCAACTCTAATATCAAATATGCTAGATAAATGAAAATGCTAACAAGAGAAGGCTAGAAGACTACTTTGTCCGAACGTCCTAAGAAGACCATTGATGAGAACACAACCCAAAGTTTTATACCTGCAAATTGTCCTCAACAACCAAGATATGCAAGCATGTGGAAATGATATATAATGTTAGCATATAAACTAGCATAATCCATTAACATACTTAACAAATATTCCCATGGAAAGTAATATAAGTATTTGTGATATATAATTGGACGAGAAAAGAGTATTTCTATTAATGTAATCAACATAAGTACATAGGTGACAAAATTTTGTAATGACACATATCGGAACCAGGAAACTAAGTCCCTCCAACTGGGCCTTCACTACTTCAATCCTCCACAAAGGCAAACTCACAAGTAGTAGGAGTCAATGAGGTTCTCCATCTCAAGATAGGAAGAGCCTGGGGGTTGAAGATAAGAAGTTCAAACTTTCAAGGACAAAGGGATGCATACTCAATATGAGGTGAAATTTCTCCAGAGTGTCTTTGCTCTCAATGATGAATTTTCCTCAAGTATTTTATATGGCTCAATTTATAGCCTCCAAATGGAATTGAAGGGTCGGGTTGGAGCGTTTCTAGTATATGGAAGGTCAAAGATCATGGATCTCGTGACATGGCATGGAAACCTGACATATCTTTTAATATTTGAGCACAAAACCTGATGTGTGCGGGCTTTAATGGATCAACCTATGTATACGTGAGTTTTCTAACTTTGGCTCATGTCTAACTGTGGATCGCGTATATGGAAAAAAATATGTATTTTTTACTCTGGAGTGATCAACAAGGGGAATTTAAGTCTGTAGAGGGAAATGGAAGGCTCTCAAAACAAGATGCAGGGAGCGAGGAAAAAATTTCTATAACTCTTGGGATTTAGGATCCTCTAGACTATAAATTCCTATATCACGAAGAGCTTCAATCAATGGACCAAAAACTATGGAATTCCCCAAGATGCATCCTATGCAAGAATATTCACCTATTTTGACCTTATTCCTTTTTTCGAGCTTTTCTAGCTAACCAATTACCAACTAGATGGAAAGCATT
>SNQJ01S0024240.1:66229-103688 GCA_010110895.2 Picea sitchensis
GTATATTTGGTGGCTATACCCTTTATATCAATACAATCATGGATCCGCAGTGTATTTTATGGCGGCCATATCTTGCAAGTCTTGATCACCCAAGCATAGGTATGCCTGCCTTGGGTTTTGAAATATGTCATGATATCTGTTGGATGTTTGTGTGCAGATTTTGTCAGGTTCTCCGAGTCTATACCCTTGCTTGAGCATCTACAAAGTATTTCAGTTATCAGTTGGCATCTTCTAAATTCATACTTTGGGGGGCATTCTGTTACACGTCAAAATTGCTCAGCTGGATAAGTGTCGCATTGTCCCTCTTAATTGTCGTAAGTGTCGCATCAATTTTCGCAAGTGTCGCAAGTTGGTCACTAGTGTCGCATCAACTTTCGCAAGTGTCGCAAGTTGGTCACTAGTGTTGCATCAACTTTCGCAAGTGTCGCAAGTTGGTCACTAGCGTCACAAATGATGTTCAGACATACTGCCATGTCAACGACACTAAGGAAGCACTTATGACATCTCACATGACTGATTTGAAGGAGGAGAACTGGTTTATTGAAGTTAAACAACTCTTGACACCTGAAAGGAACCCTGAAAAAAAGGTTTTGAGGGGGAGCACTCCCCTACTTCAGCTCCAGAAGCACTGGCGCTCCCCTATAATGCTTCAGGGAGCGTTATAACACTCCTCAACCCCCTTTGAAGGAGCGCTGCTCATCTTGAGAGCGCTGGCGCTTCCCCAAGGCTTACCAGGGAGCGCTACAATGCTCTGATGCCCCTTCTAAGGGAGCGCTGCCTAATCTGAGGCAGTAGTTGCCTCGTTGAGGAGAATAAGGGGAGGATCTTTCGAGATTAGGAGGCAGTTGTGCTCGAATTCTTGGTTTCATCAAGAGATCCCTGATCTAAGGAGAAGGTTCCCAACTTGTTCTAAAGATAACTCAAGAGGTTAAGCTCCTCTTAACCTATATAAACAGGCTCTATGATGGTGGAAAGGGGGGAAGAATTGAATACATGAAACTTATGATCTTGGAGGAAACTCACAGTCAGCCAAAAGAGAGTGATCAGTGAAGCTGCTGTTATCCAGATTGTGGAGCTTTCAGGCAAGGGTTAGACAAAGAGGACTTGACGAAGTTGTCGCATTCGCATCTATGATTGTAAGTACTATTGTCGTTATTCTAATTAATATAACACGCTTGGCCTATTTCTTTCTAGTTTGTGTCTAATATCACATGAATTTATCATTTAATGATAGATCTGTTTCAAGCTAATATCAATAGAGTAGGAAGCGGTCGTATCTTGTTTTTTCCACAGGGTCCAGCGAAGAGCAAAGGATCAGAGCACAACTCGGAGCGTGAAGGGACAAACATCGATAAAAAGGTACTTCTATCATCCTTCCTTCTCGTGTGTTAGTTTAGATAGATTTGAAAGGAAGTCAGTGTCCATGATAAGCATTTTTCTGTCTAGGGTTAAGGTCAAGCTCTAGAGGAGATCTACCTGTCCGCAGGGAGATTTTCCTACAACAAAAAAATACTGTCATCTCCTCGTAATTTTCTGGTATTTCATTTTCTGGCATTCCGTCTTCGATTCCTGTGGGATGGGGGCAGATTCGGCTGGATTGGGTCTTCTGTTGTCGGGGCAGTTCCTAGGTTATTCCTTGCTGATTGCTTGCCAGTGTTAATAGGCGAGGAGGCATTGTTTACCTCCTACCATGTGTGCAAAATGGTTAGAATCCGTAGATGCTCATGTTATCGCTTACAATCCCTTGCGATGTGTTATTTTAAACCCTAGCCCTAAGTTGGCATCCACGTATTTCTGGTAAATCTGGTAAATATTTTCTCAGTACATAGGCATTGTTTACTTCGTATGTTATGTGAATGTTGGGATAGAAACCGCAAATGCGTTTGGGCGGGAAGTGTTTTGATAGTGTTGGGTCATCGTAATGCTTTTAATCATTATTGTTCTCCTACCTATCCCTGCATTGCAATGACTAGTTCGGGAAGTCTATTCTTGTGTGGTTTCTGAACCCACAACGAAGCACCTACAGGCCTCCGGGCTTGTTACAGTCGCGGTTGTAATTTACTACTCTGTTGAGTGATTAGAGAAATTTTACCGTGGAAAAACCCACAATGGAGAACATCCCATAAAGACCTCGCTTAGTCCGAGAGAGTGCATTTGCATGGACACTCTTTTCTAATTCGAAAAATTTAAATTCTAAATGAAGGTTCTGATTTTCCAATCCACTTAGATTTTTAAAATATTGAATTCAAAGGAAACTGAACCTTTCATTCCCTTTGATCAACCAGTGACTTCACCTTGCATGCACTCTTAGACTCCTGAGTTTTTTACTTGACCACGCGCTAGTAGTTATTGTTGCCAGCTGCCGAAATTTTTCCTGACTTTGCAGACTGGTTCGGCCATTGTTCCCTAGGGTAGTTAACATAGACACCTTCCATAGAGGTTACAGTCGTTCTTTTGGTGTTATTCCCAATTAGCAATAGTAGCAAAGGTTCTATTATTATTATTAGCAAATGAAATAATAGAAATGAAATGAAGTAGTAGTACCTTCATGGCATTGTTATTCCCAATGCGGCTGCAAGCGTAAAGTGAGTTTTAGAAGGCGTGGGCATTGACCAACCCTTATCTGGTTTCAATGGGTAAATTCAATGCTGTTGCATTGCATGGAGAAGAGGGTTTTATTTATGGTCGTTTTAAAATGCTGATTAATTCCAAACATAGTCATTTTACTGTTGTTATATTTATACACTGTCCGTTCTGAATATTGCTATTTTTAACATGGCTCATTTAAATATTGTTGTTGTTACGTATTGTCAATTTTAAATATGAGTTCATCAAGATTTTATTTATGACTGGGTCGAGTGTAATAAGGGTGTATCTGCTACGGTTGTTGACTGGTAAATCCACTGCTACCTGTTGCAATGGTGTAAATCCCCCATTCTGCGCCCTGGCACTTATATGCATAATTCTCCTTTTGTTGTTAAAGGTAGGGCCCATGTTATTTACACTTGTAACGCTAACAGGAAACCTAGATTCTTCACTACCGAAACAATATCAACTTTTAAATATTTAGTGTGGGAAAAACGCTTTTGGTTCGCAGGTTTTTCTTATTTGTTTCAATTCACATTTGGAATTATTTGTAGAAGTCTTTGAAACGAGAATGAATGGTGGTCTCCATTTTGATTAGTGAATATATGTTGTTGTTTTCCCTTCATTAAAAATGGTTTCATGATTTTTTTTTATTGATAAAATAATGAGATATCGCTGATTTATCTTTCAATGTATAGAAGTGGTTGAGAAAAAGGGGGTTTTTAAATTAATATAAATTAGTGGGATATGAAAATTGTAATTGAAATAGGTTATAGTTGTTTTCCTTTATTTAATTAATCAAATGAAAGATACTTTTTACATCTTCGTGGTGTGTGCATTGACTTTTCCAATGTTGTTTTAGGTTAGGTATAGTCTCCTAAATTGAAAACCTATACATCAAATATATTTGGGTATGCACCAGCCTTGGGTTTAAATTCATCCATTGAAATCATGTGGTTTTTAATTTAGATGACATAATGGATGTGTGAATCTTGATGATATTTAACAAGGGTTCTTCTAAGGATATATATACATTTATATTGTTACATTAGGATTTAGTTTAAAGATGGTTCTCATCTTATATAATGTAGTTTGGTTTTAGTGTTATGAAATGAATAGTTTTAAATTCCCTTTTCATAGAATTGGATTCTATATATGTGCTAATGAATGTAATGTAATGTGACTATACGTTAAATGAATGAAATAAAGGTTCCACTTCATAGAATTGGATTCTATATAGGGGCTAATGAATGTAATGTAATGTGACTATATGTTAAATGAACAAAATAAAGGTTTTGTTTCATAGAATTGGATTCTATATATGTGCTAATGAATGTAAGGTAATGTGACTATATGTTAAATGAATGAAATAAAGGTTCTGATTCATAGATTTGGATTCTATATATGTGCTAAATGTGACTATATGTTAAATGAATGAAATAAAGGTTCCGATAATGAAATGTTAATGTAAATGGAATGTTAGTGGTGTATGTTAGTACCATAAATTATAGGAGGCTAACATCCAATACCGTCTATGTTCTTGATAATGTGAGTGTAGTGCAATCTTCTAATATCTATGTTGTCATTAGGGTAATATGGTTATCATGTATGGAAGGGGTAATTGGCCTTACAGTTCTTGACAACACGTTTAGGGTCGGGTCACTTTCAGGGTTAGTACTAAATGGAATTGTCCAAACCCACAGTCGTAGGATATCAGACTCTTCGATTTGATAAAGTTAGTCGCTCTGTGTATAAGTCTGTGTGGGTGCTTATTTTTCCCGTGTAAGGAATCCAGTGCCGTATCAAGAGTCTCGGGCCCTTTAAAGGCAGGGTTCCACTCTTGCGACACACCTGACAGAGATTACTAGTTTCTGCCTGAGAAGTCGGCCAGGAGCCTATCTGACCTTCTCTCTCTCCGAAGCAGAGAACTAAGATTAAACGCCCTGCTTTCCTGTGCAGAAATAGTCAAATCTACTACTATGGATTCAGTTAAAAGACCTATAGATCCAAATGCCCTACTTTCCTATGCAGAAATAGTCAAATCTACTACTATGGATTCATCCTCCTGTGTTCAGACTGCATAACCTAGTATGTCGTTACCTGTTGTAGTCACTCTTGTTGTGTGCCTTAGGTATTCTTGTTGTGATCATCGGGTTGCATCCTGTTGGTCGTCAGGTGGCGATGTGATTCAAGCATGTTTGTCTCCTTTTACACGCCAGCACACACCTTCAAAAAAAAAAAAATTGCACTAGTTACTAGAGTTGGGTCGTCAGAATCTAGGGGTGGTTACAAGCAAGCATTGTATATATATGTGTGTAATATGTAATGGTTTGTGTAATTGTTTTCTTTTATTTGAGTCAAATTTATTTTTATTATTGTTATAATTTTTAATTGAATCGATTTATTTTTTTTAATGTAACCTTATCTAACATAATTCTAGTGTGACAACATCTCCCCCATACTAGTTTGTAGAGCACCTCGCCACTCTCGATGAAAAAATAATATTTTTTAGAGATGGCATTTTATGGGCACCCCCAATCCCTCTAATGTTTAGAGAAATGATATTCAATTGGGAACCTTTCCATTGATCATTCCTACATTAAGGACCCTTTTAATTGTCATTTGATTCCCCTCCCTCACTTCTTTAATGGCTATATTTTTGCAATGGACACACAGGATTTTGTTCCAATAGAGGTTGTCTGACTTGTTTCCATTGCCAGACCACTTCTAATTTCTCCTCCCTCTTCCATAGAGACATCCTTCCTAGGCCTTGGGACATAAATTGACCTAGGGATCCCTTATGGATATTATCCCAGTCTCCCCTTGGATTCTTTTCTTATGAGGAAACCTTAGCCTTAGGATAAACAAGTATTATCAGATATTCCCCATTGGTAGAGTTGTTCAAGGTAGTCCAAGTACATGATATATGAGGGCTATCTCTTACTATACCCTTCATACCCTTGGAAAAACCATAACATGTATTTTTATTTAGGTTCATTTTATCTTTTCTAATTGAAATAGAGTAAGTTTATAGGCCTTGGGATTTCATACCTTGATAATTTGATGCATTGGAGCTAGAGTCCTAGGATGGTTATTTTGTATCTCTTAGATAGATTTTCACAAGATGTGTTGAAGCCATGTGCTTGGCCTCAACCTTACAATTTCCACAAATACCCAACCTCATCAAAGAATCCACACTAAAAAGATAATTTCAAATAGTTTAACCTTTGAACATACTTCTAGGATCCCCTTTCTAGCTCATTTTTTGTAGGTATACCTTCACAAAGATCAAACTCTGGTGAAATTTTAATTATTCATTTGTCCTCCTTTCTCTCTAAAATTTCCTCCAACTCTATAAACGTTTCTAGACTATTACCCAACTTTTTAAGAATTTCTTTGTTCCAAAGTTCCATTTGGAGGCTTGGCATCATAACCCACACTTTTTGGATGAATAGGGGTTCATTTCTTGGATCAAACATTGGATGCCATATATTTAACAATAGACCCAAGAGACACCATAACCATGTTTGTCTTAGATTTACCTCTATGTCCATAGAACATTTGAATTCAAAACAAATCTAGTGATGAAGAAGGATACAAACTTTTTGGTAGATGCCCTAAGAGATTCTTCTAGTTATCCTACATCCATCTTATTAAATATTATCCCTTCACCTTCTTTCCCGTGAAACAACCTATTAAATCATTCCCATTAACCATAAGATTGCCTCCATTCAAATATCCTTGTCTAAAATAATTTAAAAACAATACATTTTTTGGCCTAATACATTTTTGTTTCCATGTATTCATGATAATATTTCCCCCCTTGATTTTGAGTGATCCTTCTTCCCTCCATATTTTATCACAAGACTTATCTTAATCACTATTATTCATTAAACCCCCAACTTTCTAGTTTAAGCTTGGACTTCACATGAATGAGTGGATGCTCCGAACTAAGGTTTGTTTACAACATGGGGGTTTCACCTTGTTGACCAATATCTTATCATGTTCATTCATAAAAGGGGGTTTTAAATTGCGTAAAATAAAATCAATATATTGTGTTAAGATATTTAGACACTTAGGAGTTTGTTAAGATCAACTTTGTCTAATGTGTCTTTAGGTAAAAGTGTGTTTCTTAGTATCTTTCTTTAGTACGCATTAATATACATTTGTAGTTATGCAATCTGATGGTCATGATATGTTTTTTTTTTGTTTGCTAGTTTGTCTGTGACCTACGGGACTAGCTTGTGGCTTAAGAAACTGTGATTCAGGGGAATCTAAGTCGTCAAAATCACACAAAGATCATGTCCAGCCCAAGCCACACCAACCCTTAACATGGCTGGAGTTTTGGTCCCCGCAGGTTTCGAACCGGTGACTTAACATCACCGATTTCCTTAACAACAGACTCCATCACCGACTGTCCTACACCTCGTGGACGATGGTCATGATATGTTGTAGACATAGAGTGATCCAATAACTCATATTCTCATCGATCTTAGTGGCTACATTGATCTATGGCTTAGCACCCAATTGGTCCATTATCTCTATTTAAAGAGCATGGAGGGTCATTTGCTGATGATCGATTGTGAGAAACTCTCTTGTAAAATATTGTTCTTTTGCATTAATATATTGCTTCAAGTGGCCACATTAGCTAGGGTTGTGGATTGTTTCCTCTTTGAGGGCTTTAACCACGTAAAACCATCGATGTGTTGATATTTGATCTAGTTGTGTGAGTGGTTACTAAAGGTGTTCTTCCTATGTTGGAATACTCTATTTTGTTGAGCATGGTATCAGAGCCCATTTGAAAACCCACTTTTGTTGTACATCAATATTCGAAGTCGTTTAGTCACAGTTTTGATTTCTTCTATTTCTATGCATTTTGGGGTTAAGCATACTATTCCATTGTGTCCAGAGCACTTCTTTTAGTTGTAAAAGTTTTTCGTTTCACTTGAAAAAGGTTTCTTATTCCCAAGATACAACCATTTTTGTCAAATCCGGAGGTATACATTCATAATGTCGTTTTAAAAAAATATAGAGTTATTATTTGAATTTTTTATTTTTTATTCTCGGTTTCTACTCTTTCTAGTCTGTGTATGATCTCTTCCATGCATTTTGTGCAATATCCATGAATCATAAATAGAGAATAAAATCTTTTCTTTTCTACATATGATCTTTAATTTTTGTTGTATACAAGCTTAGCAAACCATAAACAATGAGAAAACTTGCATTTTCTTATTAAGATGATTGATATCTAACCCATTTTTTGTTGAGATTCAAATTTATTTTTTGAAACAACAATAACAGTGGAAACAACAACAACAATAGTAACATCACCAACATCATCATCAACAACAAAAATAGTGACAACAACAACAACAACAATGACAATAACAACATCAACAAGGACAATAACAACAACGACGACAACAACAACAAAAATACCCCCATCCTCCTTCATTAAGATTGTTATGTATTTTTCATTATTTCACTTGGTTGAAAGTCGTTTTATTTAATAAGTGGTCTTGAGTTCAAGTCTCGAAAACTTTAATTCTTTCATAAATACATTGTTAACTACATTTCACTTAAATTATAAAATTGAATCACTATAAAGTAACTTTAATGTTATTTTTTGTTACTTTTTGCATGTAGCTCTAATTTATAAAGTAACTTGATTGTAAACATGATTTCCATTTATTCTATAAAAGTGGGTCACTTCATAAGTAACTTAGTTGTAAAAGTGTGCTTATAAACAAAGTTAGAGAAGAATATTTTTTTACTCAGCCACATCATTGTGCATCCATCACCATGTGGGCCAAATTCTACCTCACATGTGGCTCTTTGGTTATCGTTTATGCCTTTTTTTTTTTAAAAGGGCATATTTTTCACATCCAAGTATGTTTTCCATGTCGTTTTTTTTGAAATGGTGTATTTTTTCAAGAGATTTACATTTAAAGTTTTTTAAACCATCAATTTCATCTTTTGAATCCATATTATCTACATATTTTAATATGACTTCTTTAAGTGATATTTTTCTTACCAATACCAACTACTTCTCATGGAAATCCCATATGGAGGATGTACTAAAAAGTAAATGATTACCTTGGGAACAGAAAAAGGTCCCATTGATGTTGAAAATAAATACAAATGGGATAATAAGAATGTTGAAGCACATGGATTAATTAAAATGTCCATTTCTCCTGATATACAATTTCATATTCAAGGAATTGATGACCCAGATAAAGCTTGGACTAAGTTTAAAGACATGTTTGGTAAACACAATGTGATTCAATCCCATTAGATTGAAAATCAATAAATGAATTTAAGTTCCAATAATGTTCCTTGCATTGAAGATTATTTATCTATGTTCAAAACATTTAGAATTTTATGTGAATAATGTAAAATAGATCTGGAAGATGATTAATGCATATATGTTATTTTTTCTAAGATTGGTAATGCATATTTTTTTTTGTATCTACTATTTATGCCACTAGAGAAGCTCTAGGGCATGCTTATCAAACTCTCACTCGTGAGTCTTTTTGTGATTCTATGATTAGAGAGCAAGATAAAATTTTGCAACTTGGAGTGATCAATATTGTAGGTACATTTAACGAAGCCTTAGTGTCCCATTAGAAAGATAAATTCAATCATCTCAAGAAGCAACATCCTTGCAACAATAAGAAAAACAAGGGCCCCAAACCCTCTCAGCTAGCTTTTTCCGCTAATGGTGTCAAAAGAGAAAAATCTAAAATTGTAAGAAGATGTATAAGCAATGAAACTTTTATGGGCAATATGGTCATGTGGAGTATAAATTTTTTACAAATATGGGAAGCATTAGAAGTAGTGAGGAAGAATCAATACATCAATATTGATTCTTATTCATATACTTCTTTTTCTTATGGATGTGCACTTTCTACTTTTGGTTTCTCCTTCAATGCAACATATACTTATTCTTATAATGAGTGGCTTATTGATTATGGAGCATATTATCATATGACTAAGGATAAGACCATTTTTTTTTATCTTAATGAATGTAACACCACAAATATTTTTTGGTGAAGATAGATCTCTTAATGTTGTAGGGTCTGGAACAATTCAGATAGATAATGGCATTTTCAATGATGTATTATGTGTTTCAAATATTTCTTACAACCTTCTATCATTGTATCAAATCACTCATTCAAGTGAATGTAAAAAAATAGAGTTTTGATTTCACCAAGTTATAATCAAGGATTTAAAAGATCCTAAGCATGTTCTAGAAACTAGGATTGTTGATAATATTACCAGGTTGTACAAATTTGACAACTTTGGGTCATCACCTTTTCCATTAGTTTTTATTGCTCACAATGATGACTTGAGAAACTTTGGCATGAGTGATTTGGTCATCTAAACTATCACTCATTGAAGTAATTATTTAATCAAAATATGGTGACTAGTCTTCCTCTCATTTCTTGCAGAGATGGTATTAGTGTTAGTTGTGTTCTCAACAAACATCATCAGGACAATTTTGAAAAACATGTCTCTTGGCACACCTCATTCCCCTTTGCATCTTGTTCACAGTGACTTGTGTGGTATGCAATTTCCTCTCCTTCTTTCTTTGGATCCAAGTACTTCTTAACTTTCATTGATGACTTCTCTAAACGAACTTGGGTTTACTTCTTAAAACTTAAGAGTGAAGTTTTTGACATTTCTTTGGCCTACAAGTCCCTTGTAGAAAAACAATGTGGACCTCAACTTCAAAGGTTAAGAACATATAATGGAAGAGAATATGTAAACAAAAAATTTACAAGTTATTGCATTGCACAGGGACTTCAAATGCAACATAATGTTCCATATACACCACAACAAAATGGTGTTTCTAAGAGAAAGAATCACACATTAAAGGAAATGGTTAATTATATGATTCAATCCAAAAAATTAAGTCTTAACTATTGGGTGGAAGCTATCAATTGTTCCAATTACATACTAAATCACACTTACACAAAGAATTTAAAAATATAACACTAGAAGATGCATGGACTAAAATTAAGCCAGATGTAAGACACTTCCATGTATTTGATAGTGTAGCATGGGCTCACATTCTTGATAAGAAAATGAAAGCATTACAACCTAAAAGTGAGAAGCACATTTTTGTTGGTTATTATTAATATGTCAAAGGATATTGACTTCTTCAACCTCATTCCAATGAAATTATTATTAGAAGAGATGTTAAAATCGATAAAAATATATTGGCATGTGAGTCTAATTTGATGTTTGTTCCATCTTTAGCATGCAAGCCATCTTCAACATTTGTGCTATCTTTAATTCCTATTCTGGTTTCTTCTTCATATGATAACAATGAGGATTAAAATTCACCTCTTCCTTCTCACCTTCCTCAAGATGATTCCATTGAACATGATCCTACACTAGCACCATCGCTTTCTAGATGGGTCTCTTAAACATGAGAAGCAGATGTTGATATTGATGGTGATCCTATATATCAATGTCAGACACGTTCACAATTCCAATGAGCCTCTTCTCTTTTGGCTCAAGTTTCAGAGATTCGTGATCTAGAAACATTTGCAGAAGCTTATGGCCATCTAAATTGGGACACAACAATGAATGAAGAATATTATTCTTTAATGGAAAATGATACTTAGGGTCTTGTACCTCTTCTGAAAAGAAGAAAAATTTTCATATGTAAATGCATGTATAGAACTAAGTATGCATCAAATGGAAGTGTTGAAAGACACAAGGCCTAGTTATTTGCCAAAGGATTCTCTCAAGTTGAAGGCATTGACTACAATGAAACGTTTTCCCCCATAGTAAAAATGAATTCCATCCACCTCATTCTATCCCTTATTGCCTCACATAAATGGGAGGTCCATCAGTTAAATCCTCCTTCTTGCATGGGGATTTGCAAGAAGAAATATACATGGAACAACCTCCCGACTATGTATAGAATGACTCTATCCTTGTTTGTCACCTTAATAAATCTATTTATGGTCTTAAGAAAACTCCTCAAGCTTGGTAAGATAAAATGGACAACATTCTTCTTGAGGTCAACTTTACTAGATGTCATTCTGACCCTAATGTTTATACCAATAAAGTAGAAAGTCATCTCATAATACTTGTTATTTTTGTTGATGACCTTATCCTCACTTGTAGTGACCCTAAAATTTTAACCCATGTGAAATACAGACTTAAAAAAAAACTGATATGACAGACTTCAGTTATTTGGATTATTCCCTTGGCCTCCAAGTCTTGCAAACTAAGGAAGAAATTTCTCTTTGTTAGTCTAAGTGTTCTTGTGACCTTCTTAGCCACTTTCACATGGAATATTATAAACCAACCCCTTCTTCCTTCCAGTATGAAGTCAAACTTACTACCACCTATACTACTCCTGAAGTTGATGCCACTTTGTATCATCAATAAATTGGTAGGCTCTTATATTTGAATCATACATGTCATGGTATTTCCTTTTCTATTGGTCTTGTTTCTTAGTATATGAAAACACCCCATGAAAGCCATTGGAAAGTAGAAAAAAGGATACTTCGGTATGTCTAGGGTACAATGCAATTTGGGATACATTAAAATTTAGGGGGGTGCTCCTTTGTTGGTTGGTTTCATTGATTCAGATCGAGTCGACGACCCTAATAATTGAAAGTTTATTGCAAGCTATATTTTCAGCCTTGGTTCCAAACTTGTCACTTGATCTTGTAAAAAACAATAGGCTATTTCCCTTTCTTCAATAGAAGTAGAGTATCGAGCAATGATTAATGCAAGTCAACAAGCCTTGTGGTTTCGATAGAGTATTTCAAAGTTTGGATTCCAATAACAACATCTCACCACCCTCTGGTGTGATGGACAATCAAAGTTCCATCAAGCTTGTTAAATATCTAGTTCAACATCATTGTAATAAACACATCAAGCTACGCTTGCAATTCATCAGAAATCTCAATCATGATTGAGTTATTGAAGTGCTCTTTTTCCCTATAGAAGATCAAGTAGTAGACATTTTCAAAAAATCTCTTACGGAAGTGAATTTTTCAAAACTTCAATCTATATTAAGCATTTAGGAAGTTTTCATTAAGGTGGGATAGGCTCTGATGCCTCCTTCCTTATCCTAACATGTCACCTTTGTAAATCCTTCAATTTTATCCCAAGTTGTTCTTAAGGAGGGATGTTAGGATATTTGAACATTTAAGAGTTAGTTAAGATCAACTTGGTCTACTGTGTCTTTGTGTAAAAGTGTGTTTCTTTAGTATGTATTAGTATGCATATGTAGTTATGTAATCTGATGGTCGCAATATGTTTTAGACATAGAGTGGTCTGGTAACTCATATTTTCCTCGATATTAACGTCTATATTGATTCGTGGTTTAACACTCGATTGATCCACGATCTTTATTTAAAGAGCATGGAGTGTCATTTGTTGATGATCGATTACGATAAATTCTCTTGTAAAATAATTTTCTTTTGCATTAATATATTCCCTCAAGTGGCCACATTGGTTGGCGCCATGGAATATTTCTCTCTTTGAGGGTTTTAACCATGCAAAAACATTGGTTTGTTGATCTTTGATATGTTTGTGTGAGTGGTTATTGAAGGTGTTCATCATATGTTTTAATACCTTGTTTTGTCTAACATATTGTAGGTACTAGGGGAGGTATGTGGAGTATTAGGTGGTTTATAGGTATTGAAGGGCATAACAAGGGGTATCTAGTAAAAAACATTTTTTTATTATTATTGGAAAGATGTATTGGGAGGTATTTATCGATATGGTATCTAGTAAAAACATGGTTTTTCATTATTATTGGAAAGATGTAATGGGATGTATTTATCAATATCTAGTAAAATTAGGGGTATTCTTTAATATCCTACGAACACATGTGTTATGTCACGGGTTCACTGAGTGAAGACCTTGTGGTTTAAAACACATGCATAAATCCCCAGTAGGACCTCCTAGTTCTTGTTCACAAAATCACTCAAACCTTCCTTCAATGATCCCCAAGGCCTGCATCATTGTTAGGATTTACTCCATATTTGGGGAACTTTAATGATTCAATCATCCTATCCTTTTCACTTGCTTGCACCTTTACTGATTAACCCCAATTTCATTAGATTTGGATTAATTTTATTATAAGAACCTTCAGAAGAATACCAAAATTAGTCTTTCTAAAGTAAAAAAAATAGTGTTTTTAAAGTACAAAATCTGGTTCCAAAAGTGCCAATATTATATTCCAAAATTCCAAAATTGGAATAAATACTAGCACTTTTGGAATCTGATTTTGCACTTTTAAAAGTTGATATTGATACTTCCAGAATTTTATTTTGAAATTTCGAAAGCTGATATTGGCACTTTTGGAATTTAATTTTCCATTTTAGGAAGATGACACTGACACTTTTAGAATCCGATTTTGCACTTTTGGAATCTAATTTTGTGATTTTGGAATATTAACACATAGAATAATAATTTTTTCTTTAAATATCCCAATTTTATACTTAATTTTCTATAATATTTAATGTGTATCATTCATTTTTTTTTAAATGTGTTACACATCATCTACAAGTATTTTTCATTCATGTATTCATAATTACAAGTCTTTGTGTATGTGTGTGTGTATGTGTGTGTATTATCATCGTCTCATATATTACATTCCATGGAGTCATCCAAATGAATTGTGTTTCTACATAATCATAAGTGTTTGTAATTATATAGATCCATTCATCTTGCCACATATTACTTTCCATGGAGTCATCCACAAGAATTGTGTTTCTACAATCATAAATATCATTAAAAACAATGTTTCAAAACATTCACCCAAACTTTTAATATTAAACACAATTCCATAATTGAATTTCTTATTATTGTGTTATTCATAAATCTCACTTAATTTTGACACAAATATTTCAACATAAAAAAAAAAAAATTAACAAATACATAACATTTGTATATATTGGATTTATGTAATTGAACCTACAAATAAATTTTTATAAATTTCCCATTAATTTTTGGTTATATGTAAATATCATGAAAGATTGAAACTACTAAATTTATCAAACACATATGAATATAAAATATCAAAATATCTGATTAAGCATATATAACATTATGACACATATAAATATTAATAAAATGTACTAATACTAAAACATAATAATCTATATAAATGCAAATAGATGGTTACTATGTAGTCCTTTTGTAGTATTGAAAGATTGATTGTTTAACCATATGTGCTATACAGATACTAACTAAGAAAATGCAAGTGCATGCTTATGCGTTTGAAGTGTGAAAAAAATAGTAATTCAGGGATATCAATGTCTGCCCACTTAGAAAGATAATTATTATGTATAACTCTGGACCATTTGGAAATATTACTGACCATAACTTTAAACATGATAATCCATGAAATAGGAGCACCATTATGTCGAGTCAAAATCGAATCATCTATAAATTTTGAACTAAATATAAAATGACACATCAATCCTTACAATCTTAATATCATTGTGAGAAAAAATAAACAATAATATGCATAAAATGTAGGCATACCTTGGAGTGCCATTTGTTCCAAAAGTAGAGTCCATTGCTATTAAAATATTGCGGCAATATTTATTATCTATTCAAATTAACAGTTTTTTTGAATGCCCAAAATGAAGTGAGTATGTTCCTCATCATCCACATCATTCTCTAATTCATAGTAAAATATTTTTTATGGGTTTGTAGCTTTCCATATTCATATTTGAGCATCATTATTGTCAAACACATATAGTATATTTGCTTCATTTTCTTTTCTATGATGTTAATGTCATCATGCATGTAATAAAATTGTTTCATTTGATCTCCCCTTGAAATGAAATTACCTTTTCATGTACTAATTCATGATGTGTTCTTTTTTTTTATGTATAGATTCGACTAACATTTCCAAAATCAACCACCTCTCTACCTATTCATGTAATTTTTTGTTACTATGGGTTCCATGGTGTGCTTGTGTGCCTAAAAATTCATACTTATTTCTCATAATAAGTTTTAACTCCAATATCAAAGTTATTCATCTCAATATAAGTGATTAGGGTTCTAGGTGCATGATTGAGCATATGAATGCTAAAATAACCTGAAGACCCACATCATAGATGCTTACAAGTAGGATGACTCCCCTTAACCATGTTTTGGTACTTTTGATATAGTGTGTTCCTAATAATTCATCAACTTCTTTATCATAATAAGTTTTACCCCAATATCAAAGTGATTGATCTCAATATAAGTGATTAGGTGTGTCTAGGTGCATGATTGATCATGTGAATGCTAAAATGACATGAAGACCCACATTGTAGATGTCTATGACTAGGATAACTCCCCTCACCATGTTTTGGTAATTTTGATATATCATAAGTCATTGCATCATACTCTCAGTATTCCTATGGCCCATATGTACACTAATAACTGCAAACACCAATAATATATCTGCATAACTATATTTTTACATAATTCTATAGAAGAAGGGTTGGAATAGTAGAACATAAATTTTGTAAGAAAAAATCATATAACCACATATTTAATGTACTATATGAGCCACTTTTGATATCAATTGATTTCTTGTTCTCATTTGCTATTATATAAATTATTCAAAAACTTGTTGGATATGATTATTTGTTTATCTTCTCAATAATATATTTACAGAACACCATATCCAAATGCAAATAATTTGGTGTGAAGATTCATTTATTTGGATCTTGCACTAATAGAGTTAATCAATGGGTCTATTTTTATCCCATATGCAAGATGGAAAAAAAAACATTTTATGATCAACGATTAAATGTTTATAAAAACTCTTGAATGGATAAAAATATTATAAGTACAAACTTTAAATATTCATGATTACATGATAAAGTCATTAATAGGGTGTTCTTGTACAATAATACAAGACAAGAAATCAAATAGCCTTAAACATAAATGAATCATAAAGAACCTTAGGAAGAAATGAAAATAGCCTTAAAACATAAATGAATCATAAAGAGTTTTATGAAGAAATGAAAATGCCTCATAAAGAGAAGTATTTCAAATAGGAAACTTCCATTAGCATAATTCAACATTGCAATTTTTGCATCTTACATACATACAAGATAGTTCATTATATACAATTATGTGCACCACCTTTTAGGTTTTACTTTAACTTTCAAAGTTACAAGTATACAAGATAATTCATCATATATAGTGATGTGCTTTGTCTATACAAGAAAGAAGGGCATCAAAATAAGTGTGTAGAGAAATATTTATATAATTATTTCTTATTTTCTTATTTTAAATTTTTTTTATATAGAACATATTTTCATAAAATTGACTTTCATTTATTTATGTTTATTTGATTTTGTTGTTAACTACTTAAAAAGATTTAACTTTTTAAAAATAAATAAAGTTCTCTACCATTGTTATGTTAGTAGAATAAATGGCAATAGTATAACTAACAATTTTGTTATTAAACCTCTAAATGTTTTTGCACATTGTCCACATATTAATGTTAAAATAGTATGTGCTCAAAAGAGGTGGAAAAAAAAATCCAACTAAAACACTTCTATCTCACTTTACAATATTTGAACAATTTAACAATGATTCAAAAGATAAACAATTAATCATAAAGTTCTATACATTTAAAAGAAAAAAATCAACTTAAAATTTTCAAAATGTACAAATAAAAACTCTTAATATGTTGCACAAAATTAACAATAACTTTGAGAGACTCTCAAAATAATTTAAGACAATACTAACACTATGCATTTAATTATCTAGATACATAAGTAGAATTTCCATATAGGAATTTACATAGTCAAAAATGTAATATTCAAAGGTAATATTACGTTGAAATATATAATATGAGGTCTATTGTCTTTAATAAAAACATCAACATAACAAATCAATTGCTAAAAGGTCATGTGATTGTAAATTACATATTGGTGTTGGTGTTGATCTAGAACTTGAAAATATTATTGATTAAATTTTGTAGAAGATCATCAACTTTTTTGTAAAAAATTGAGATTCTTTATAAAAATTATTTACTAAAGAAGATGGAGGAGAGCTTGTCCTGTCCACTTTCTTTCCTTCAATAATCTATTTAAATAAATTAATTTATCAAAAAATCCATTAAAATGTGTACTTCAATAATATTCTTTTAAATGTCTACACTTTATTCCTAAATATTATAAATTGTCCATAAAATATATTCAATAAAAAAAGAGAATATACACAATAAAATCAAACTAAATTTGTTTGAAAACATACCAATTTTCCTTCCTCATCTTTGTACAAAACCATATAATCTCCAACTTCAAGACCATATGTTTAGACAAACTTGACTATAAGAATCACGCAAAAGAAATCATCAGGTCTTAACAAAATATCTATATATTATTACATTCAAATGATCAGGGCTTAATTAAAATATCAATAATTTTTATAAGGAATTGTTTATTTATATAATAATAATAATAATAATTCATAAGTTAGACACTAAATTAGTGAATGAAATCCTCTTATTTATGAGAGATTGTTTATAAGAGAAAAGACTTTATCTATTCAGGATTTGACTGATAAAATCTATAAAATTATACATATCCAACCTCTCTGAATCATATTATTAATCATTAGACCAACTCAAACTGTATATAAAACTAAAAGCAAAAAAATAATGAACACACCTTGATACTTTTTATGGGGATGTGAAATTATCTCACGGCTGTGAGATCGTCTGGGACCTCTGTTTGGACGTAGAGGCGACCAGGTGAGAGACTTTGAAGTATTGCGTCTCAAACGCTTACCTTTCACCATATCGTTCCTGTTAGTGCGAGCTTCTGGCCCAGCCAGAGTAGATATATTATCAATCTACTGTGACTGATTCACATTTGTGTCCGGAAAAAAACTTGGACTTGCGAGCAATGGGCCAAAACCAAGCGAATTATATGCGATGGGTCCAGCGTGGGGTGCTTCGTATGGAGGGAAACCAGTTGGTGAAAAAGTATTGGATGAACTGCTTCAATGAAAAGACTGAAAACCACTGATTTGTTTAGTTTCAACATGAGATTTGTGAACATTATAATTTACCTTTACATCCCTTAACATAAAGGAAATGGAATTCAACCTATTATGTTTAGAGATGGAAAAAGAATTCATCCTCATCATTAGAGACATTGAATTTAAATAGATTATCAACCTATTATGATAAGAGAAACTTAAAAGGATCGTAGATTTTATTTATTTAATTTTTATGGAGCAAAGTTAACAGTTGACTATCCTTGATTTTGTTCCATACTCGTTGGATAAATAGAATTTAGATAAATAAAATTTGTGATTAAAATAAGTTCATTAGATAAATATATATTGGATAAAAAAAATTGTAATTAAAATAAGTTCATTGGATAACTTAAGACTATTGCAGATTTTATTTATTTAATCCTTATGGAGCAAAGTTAACAGTTGACTATCATTGATTTTGCTCCATACTGGTTGGATAAATAGAATTTGGATAAATAAAATTCGTAATTAAAATAAGTTCATTGGATAAATAAAATTTGTGATTAAAATAAGTTCACTAGATAAATAGAATTTGTAATTAAAATAAAGACCATACTCTTTGGATGAAATAAATCTGCAATCAAGATAAGGACATATGGATGGCCCTTACAAGATGAAAATAAGGGCATATGGATGGCCCTTAAAAGATGGAAATAGAATTCATTTCCATCTTAACATAACATAAGGGCATATGGATGACCCTTAAAAGATGGAAAAGGAGGATGAATTCATTTTCTCTATCTTAACATAACATGTTGAATTCCATTTCTTAATCCATATCTTAACATAACAGGTTGAATTCCATTTCTTAAGAAGAATCCACTTGGTATTGGGATTGATGAGGATGAATTCCATACATAACAAAAGAAGAATCTACCGGGGATGGGGATTGATGATGATGTATTCCATGGTGCGGTTGTTTTCCTTTGGGATAATTTAGAGCCATGCCAACCGAATGAACCAGTGGTGTGACCAGTGTCGGGATGAGGAGCTCGGATCCTTGCAAGCATATACTCCATGATTTCTAAGATCTTGTCTGAAGCGCCAGAAATTCCAATTCTTTCAATGAGGCCATCAAGATTGATCGTCTGATCAAGACCATCATCAATATAGTTACCATGGACCATTGAAGGGTCGTGCCTCATGTGTATTAAGATTTTGAGAAAATGTTCTAAACAAAAAATGATACCTTCTTTCCTGCCTCCACCAGATTCGGTGATAGTCTTGATCCAATAAATATCCCACTCTAGCGCTTTTATTTGGGAAATACTGAAAGAGAACCCATGTACCTTAAACCAATGGCACATAACATGTTCGAACCAGTAAGACAAACAAGCCTCAATCGATGTACCTAATTGGAAATTTATAATACACTTTATTATATCGTATGGATTTATACTCTTCCTTTCATACTTGAAATCTTTGAAGCTTGAATGACAAGCAGAGAAACAATCCTCCACTTGCACCAAATCGCATACAGGATTCAATGTGGGGTACCCATTTAACTCAGATGATAGGATAGTCTTGGGCCTCTTTGTACTTCCATAGTGAACGCCCAAGTCACTATCCAACTTATTTGTTTCTTGAAATCGATTATGATTTTCATCATCTCTATGTTTTACTTCTTTACTATCTAACTTCTACACTTCTTGATTTTCTTTACTATCCAGCTTCTTAATTTCTTGAAATCGATTAAAATTTTCATTATCTCCGGGATTTACTTCTTCTTCCTGAAAAATTGTGTCCCAATCCCAGTCACAGTCTAGAAGAGGTTCATCCATAATCCAACCGGTACCGTCCAAGTCCAGAGATGGAGCTGCAAAAGTGGTGTCAGCGACATCAATGGTTGGTTCTATTGTTGGTTATGTTGTTGGTTCTGTTGTTGGTTTTGTTGATAGATATTCAGAGAAGATATCATACATTTCAACTTAGATCCACAAGGACATGCCACACGTCGTAGTTGACTTGCATGTCTTTTAAAAAGACAAAACACCGGATATATCGTTGCACTTTGAACTGATACTTTGTGAAATTACTTGAACTAACCATGGATGTAATCCAATGCCACGCCTGACTTGCCTGTCTTTCAGCCACAACACGAGACTGCAGATTGAATTAAATTTTCTAGTAGACTCATTCTCATCAATCATAACTAGCTCATAGAGATTTGGTTTCTCTACTTTTACTACTTAGTGAATGTTCAACATATAAGTTGGAAGGTTGTGTATACAGTAATTGTTTCCTAACTTCTTCAATACTTCAAAATGTTCATATTTAAAGGCTATACTTTTCTTTAATATCTCTTGCAACCTTTCTTTTTTAAAGTGCAACCAACCTTTGTCTCCTACTTTCAAAGCATTTTAATCCCTATGTTGATCGTGTGTTGATCGTGTGTTGATCATGCTTGGACTTGTACTTCTCCTTATATTTATGAAACTTCTCTTGAATTGGTAGGTGTGTCTACATGATCTTATCTACGAACCAGTATTCCTTAAAAATTAGACTTGATTTTAATGCCTCTAATTTAGGTTGTCCATATATAATATCTAATAGTGATGGTGGTAAATATCCCCCAAAAAAATTCAAAACAAGACTTATTGGTCATTTTGTGAACAACCCTAATTTTTTCCCAATATTGTATGTAAATCAAATTCCATCATAGGTCCTTGGGATGCTTTTAGTTGTATCCTCTCAAAAGTTCAACCAATGTTACAATTAGTACCTCCATATACCCATAAATTTGAATATGGAAGGTGATGGATCTCTTCAATATTGTATCCAACTTCTCCCACAATGAAATCCAAAATGTACCAATAAATTGCGTATCTCTATAAACAATAGTGCTCCTTGGATTCCCAAAGTGCACCCAAACCCCTTAAAATAACACACTTGTAGATTTTTGTCTTTTGATGTGTTCTTACAAGCCATAAAAATGTACATCTTATTGAACTTGTCGACTAGCACATACTCTCCTCGACAAACCCCCAATAAAGTCCATGGATATACTTTCCCATGGCCTTATATGGGTTAGAAGTGGATTACATAGTCCCTACTTCCCATAATTACTAGGCTTATTGGTATAGCACAATAAAAAACTTGTGATAAACCTATATACTTCTTCTTATATCTTGGGCCAATACCTTTAGAAGTTGACTATAGTCTTACCAACATTGAAATTACCAACAACCTTGGAGGTGTGAGCATCCCTTATTAGTTGTATTATATCTTCCTTTGACACACAAAGATTCTCCATTGTGTGGAGCAATCCATAATGGATATGGTGGTCATCTTTGTTGTATGTTTTTGCTTATTCGTGTTAACCCTACAATGAGTTCTATACCCCCTTGAAGTCCTCGTCTTCTACATACTCCTCTCTATGCTTCATGGGTGAATAGATCCACTTGAATAATGACTTCCAAATATGTGGTTTTTTGTGATGATCATCTTGATAATGGATCAACCAAGTTGTTGAAGTCCCCTTATTATATTTAATTACTAGATGAAATGTTTTTTAAAATCCCATCAATTTAAAACATCTTTCTTATTTGAGCTTATTCTAAGTCTAGAAGTATTGTAGAAGCTAGATGATAGGTATGCATAACCGTGTCCTTACCCAGTAAATATTGCTTCCACTTCTTTAGGACCTACACTAAGGAATAGAGTTTATTTTCATATGCAAGGTAGTTCAACACTAATCCATGGATACATCTAAATGATAGTAGGTAGGTCTCCCCCTTTGCATTGGCGCTATAGCAACGACATACCCACTAGCATTAACGTCCACTTCAAATGACTTCTACAATTTAGGCAGTTCTTGGAATAGGAAATGGTTAATATTCTATTTCAATTATTTAAAATCTTCTAATCCATTTCTTCAAATTCTTTATGTTGATTCTTACCCCACTAGAAACTCTTGTAACTAGCTAGAACAACATAAAATGGTATTGGAATAACTAAAAATGATGTTATAAAGTTTCTTAAATATTGGGAAGCTCCCACAAAGCTCCCAAATCTATGACATCTATATAATTAGGTTATTAAGGGATGGACTATATGTATTTGAAAAATCAATATTCAACTCACCTCCACCAATCACATGCCCCGAGTACACTAGGGACTTCCTAGCAAACTCGCACTTCTTTATGTTTGCTAGTAGGTAATGTTTCCTAAGTGTCTGCATCACCTAATTCAGATGTATAACATGCTCCTCCCAAGTAGCACTAAATATCTAAAATTTTTCCTAAGTATACTATGAAAAATGAATCTATGAATGACCATAATGTATCATACAATACATGCATAAAAATACCTAGTACATTACTCAAAATGAAAGGCATTACTAACCATTTATGTATACCTTTCTTCATCTTAAAGTTTTTCTTCCAAGTTACATTTTCCTTGCCACTGATTTATTTACACATATTTGAAATATAGATTGGTGAAGTACCATGGATGTTGCAACTAATCTAACAAGCCATTGATCTTTGACAAGGAATACTAATTCTTGAGAGTGTTTCTTGTTCAAGTATTTTTATTCAATGAACATTATCCAATTCCCATTCTTTTTTTCTACTGAAAAATAGGTGACTATCATGGAGAGGTACTTGAGGGTGGGTGCACGGAGTTGGTTATCAAATTTGTTGCAATAAGAATGTGCACCCATTGTGAATTTCAGGAATGTGCACACACTCCAAGATTGTGCAGGTATTCATATTTAAATATCTTTGACCCTTACGAAATCTCCATGCAATCACTTGTTCCGTGGATAGTTAGATCCATGTTAGTTTTATATATGAAAGGAACAAAGTTACCAATATCTTAACGAGAACTTTCCATAGCTCTCAGGTTTTTAGAGGTTGCATTTAGTGACTATTTTTACCTTCGAATAAAAAAGAAACACTACCAGTAGCACCCTTTTTGGGGGGTAGGTCTTGGAAACCGATATTATTCTAGACAAAAACCTTAAAATTGACCCTTGAATCATAAAGTGATGTTACTAGTAGCACCAATTCTTTTTTGAATTAAAATTATGAATTGATTGAAACTGTGTCCTTGACAACTGATACCATAGTAGATAAAAAAAACTCAAAATGATCTCCTAAATAGTTATTGGAAATGCATTTTATTAATTAATTTTATATTTACATTAAAAAAAAATTGAAAAAACTCAAACAAGTTTTTTTTTAAATGAAATAAAAACACATTTAAAAATATCAAACCAGGTTTTTTTAAATGAAATAAAAAACACATTTAAAAAAATATCAAAACCCGATTTTTTTTAATAAATATTTTGTAAAAAAAATGTAAAAAAATAAAATAAAAGATCCCAAAAATTTATATATATATAACATTTTTTTAAAAATAAAAACAAAAAATAAATAAGATTTTTTTTTTAATAAATAACATTAAAAAACAAACAAAAAAGAGTGAAATCATCCCCCTCCCACCACTCAAAAAAGTGGCCAACTACTCCTTTGAGCAATGGGAGTGGTGACCGAATTAGTGAGTATTGGGGAGGGGGGAATTTCGAGAATCACCCCCTCCCTAATACTCGCCAATTTTACTATTGTTTTGTTGGATTTTTAAATTTAATTTTTTCTATGTTTATTTTTAAAATGGGGGGTGCTATTGGAAGCACCAATTTTGGATTTGGGGGTTGGTTTTAAATTTTTGGTTGCAACAATACCAACTATCAGGTTTGAAGATTTCAAAGAAGATTTAATTTTACCCTCGAAAGTAAAAAATGGTGTTGTTATTAGTACCACTTTTCAATTCAAAGGTTCATTTCAAGGTATTGCTTGACAACAATGTGATGTTGTTAAGCCCATGGTTCCAAGGTGGTAATTTTAACCTTGAAAAAAAGGGTGTTACCAGTAGAACCACTTTTCGAAACATGGGTTGATTTTGTTTTTTTTGGCCCAAAAATATGGGATTTTAGGGTTATAGTTCTCGTTTTGAGGTCAAGTTTCTTGTTAAGTCAATAACTATGTCAAGGAGAACACATGTGTTAAAAACATGTGCATATTTTTAAAACATGCACTCATTAAATTTGGACCAAAATCGGTAAGGACAAGTGGGAGGGAGGTTAACATTGTTGCCAGTCAATATTTCTAATAGAGGAGATCCCATTTCCAGGAAGATTTTATTACAAATCTCATTTTTAGATTTTTCAAAGCACACAAATTTAGATAATTTGTAAAAAAAATATTAATGTTTAAATGCATATTTTATTATACTAATATGGAGCAAAACCATAATCCAAACATAAACTTTAAACCCTAACCAACCTGACAAGAACCATACACATAAATTAATCAATGTTTAGATGAACTAATAAATGTTATTGGTGAGCTTAGGAACACTCAGAAGAACCATATTGTATTTCATTGGCCACTTCGATTAATAGCATTGTCACTTCCAACGGCCATATCCATGGCCAATTATTCAATATCTCTAAATGTAGGGATAGGATGAGAGAGTACTACTCAACTAACGTGAGTAAGGAAGAGGTGAAATTTTTTCATATAACCAATGAGATGATTATTTAATTTTTGATTGACTCTAGAACTGACCAACCCCCTAATTTGAGAAAGAGGCATCTTTGCATGGACGAGTACACATTCTAGCCATGGAAATACCCCTAGATGGATAGGTGGTTTATATTATTTGATAAACCTCCTTGCAATGAGAGGGATGTTCCCTTAAATTTTATTCATAAACAATGGGTCGAGTTTATTATGGGTCACCATGTCAATTATTTTGACATTGGTTAATTCTAGAGGATTTGTATTGGATCTACTTAGGATTAAGAAAGTGTTTTGCTTAACCCATTGAGAGGGCCACCCCCTCCTAAGAGTATGCCTACACCCCCCCACCCAAGTCAGCTTAGGTTGGAGGCATGGTTCATGCCACTACTATTGTGATATCATCCTTGACATGCAATTTACTTCAGCATAGTGTATTTGTGGTATCATCCCATCAGGAGACATCCTTAGACAATGTTAGACCACCATGTGTTGGGCCTTCAGGCCACACTATTGATTATAGACCGAGCATGATATCTGGCCAAGTTGACCATTCTAGTTCAAATCCAATTGATCCTCATCGATGATCTCATTAAGGGAACAATTTGTATGGGTCAATAAAGGCTCATGTTAGAATAGTTTATTGGATGAGGTTAATACAGAATATTTTTTTAGATTTAATCGATTAATGTATACAAATTTACAATTTACAAATATTTGGTAATCATAATTGTAAAGTATTTGTAACTGTCTTTTATTTTTTGGCATGTACAACTCCTACAAGTTGATACTATTGCGTCTAAGTGATAGGGTACATATTCTCCCAATGTTGATGCAATAGTTGCAATAGTGTGCTCCATTGGGGTACCTCACACTCATGTATTTAGATGACTTTATGTTTTTTTCCCAAGAAAGTTGAACTCAAGTTATAAGTCAGACATGTGTATAATTGTGACCATAAATAACGTACAAAAATTACATGGGTCCTTTAATTAGGTCATAATTGAGCAATACCAATATAGATTTGGGAATAAGAGATACTATCATTTTCCTATATGAATATGAATATGAATCACATAATTGTTATCTTCAATCTCAATTTGAGTGTGAATGACCAATTTACCTCTTGAATATTTAAATTCCAATTCATTCATAGCCATTAGAAACACTCTAAGATTCTTGGGTAAGTTTACTTATATGGAACTTGATAGGATAAATTTTCAAACTTTTCTCTATGCTTAAGATCTACACTAAAGCTATTTTAAGAAGGGGATTCCTAAAAAAAAATTCAAATATATGGTAATAGTTACAATTAGACCCAATTGTTACACTATCGACAAATTGATTTTCCTACATAATTTGTTTTGGGCATGGACATCTAATTGCTTCTTGTCCTAAGGCTAGATCATAGCATACTTTTCAAGAAAATAAGTGCAAAATTTTAAGCTCATCATTAAGTAGAATATTTTTTTATTAAGCTGGTCTTGAACATCCTAACCCTGTAAATACTCTAGTTCAACAAATTTGTGTATCTTCTTACATTATTGAGAAAAGTGAAACAAATAACTTTGTTGAATATACATTACCCTTCTAGTTTACAATATCCTTATGTCGTAATCAATTGGGAAGATGTTGGATAATACTTAAAAAGGAAGGGAATTAGTCCATTCTAATCAAATTCAAGATCAATTCAAAACGTGTTACCCCTTAATAAATATTGAAAAGTGGCCCAACTTGTAATCTTGTCAATATTTTACTAAACCTAATCTAAGTACATTTCATTGACATGTTTTATAGCAATATGCTTCACTCACAACCTTGCAAATTATGTTTTGAATAATATTTTTATATAAAATAACCCTTCCTATGTGAATATGATAGTAGCTTCAGTCATTTTCATATCCATCCTTATCATTAGCATGCCCACTTTGTTCTTCCAAACCACAATGGGCATAAGAAAATGATGTCCTGTATCCCCTATCTCTTTATCCTAGTGATAGATGGTTTGTCTAAGAATTTTAATTTGTAATTCATAACATCTCTTTTAAAATGAAACATCCCTCATGGGTAATACAAAAATGGAAGAAACACTAGTTTGGGAGAAGGAATTCTCGATTTGTTTTCTGCAAATGTCTAAGGGTGATTGCATGAAGTTTGTGGCCGAAAAAGTGGCAAGAGGTTCAACGGGAACGTACACTCGCAAGAACATGTGCGCATTCTTAGGAATGTGCACGTGTTCCTAAACCTATAGGTTTGGAAGTGGTCGAACCTCCACAAGGCTTTCCATGTAGGTTTTGTGGCAGGAATGCACACACGTTCCTAAGAACTCGTGCACATTCCTAAGAATGCATGTGTGTTCCTAAGAACGCACACGCATTCCTACCATTAAACATTTTTAAAGGGTCGTGAGCGTGATTTGTGTTCATTGTGCACAAATCGTGCTCACATTTTTACTCTCATTGAGAAAATAGAGAGGATATAGAGAGGAGAAACAAAGGGCAGATCTTGCCACCATGCCATGGATTTGAAATTGTAGCATATATAATAAAATTGATTAACCCCGAGACACTGTAAATCACTTAGAAGAAAACCAAGAATATCAAAACCCAACCCACCACAACCACCCAATATAAACACTCAAATTGATGAGGGTTTGGTTATATTAAGAACCCTTGAGGAACAATTAAGGGACACTAGAGATCCTAGCAGAGTCTCCTTGGCCACTTCTTTGGACATCATTGTGAATTCCATTGCAAGTGCCCAAGGGAAATTGACCTCTATTTCCGATTATAGTACAATAATGTATGAGTACTATAGCACTGGTTTGGACATAAACCAAGTCAAAGAACTGAGAAATTCAAAACAACAAATATTATCTATTTTTAGGGATCCTAGAAATGGAAAAGAACTACCATTGACCAAGAAACGCATCTCCATTGACTGGTGCATCCATCCCAAGATTAGTCAAAACTGGATGGATAGGTGGCATATGGTTTTTTATAAAACTCCTTGCAATAACATGGAGATGCCCTTATATTTTATGAGAAAATTATGGGCTGAGTTTATTTTGGGTAAGCATGTCAACTACTTTGACATTGGTGACTTCCAGGGGGTGGGTCGAGGGTCTGCACAGGATCGAGAGAATGTCAGACATGACCTTGTGTTAGGTCCTCGTCCCCCCAAGTGAAGTCTTGACCCTCGTACCCAACGTCCTCATGTTGCAGATAGCTTGCACTAGGTAGAGTTTGCCATTTCATCATTGACTCATAGTTGAGTGTAACACAATAGTTTTGTTGCACTATCTCGACAAGAGGTTCATGTCAGTGACATTAATAGAGGGGTTGGAGCTTAAGCATACATATGAGAGTATAGTGAGGAGAGGGCACATGCACATAGCAGTTTTCCATGTGAACCTCAAATATGATCAAGCTCTGTGAATACATGTTATGGGCCTATAGAGCCCATTGGACAACATAGCTTCATGGAGGAGGTTAGTATCATAACCATCTCTATATTCTTCATTGTTATATATTTATTTTTTATTTTGTGTATTTATGTCGATATTTTAATGTATGTTGTTTTGTAGTTGTTACTTCCGATTGGTAGACCCTCTATGCTGATGGATGCATTAGTGCCTAGCCCCACCACTAATGCAACAATAGAGGCAGCATGTTCATTGGGTGAACCCCACACACAGGTATGTATCACATTTGATAAAATCACCATAGTCATTTATTTATTTTATGGCATCCTCAATTTTTTAATGTTCTCATGTTTCTATAGGATTTGGGACTAGCCAATGTTGGGGAATGCCCATCTGGGATAGAAAAGTCACCTGTGTCACAAGTATCATGTATAGAGTTAAATATCGTATAATTCTCAAATTGTTTGTGTTTATGTTTTTAAATTTTACTATTTGGTACTAATAGTTCAATTTTATTAATATGTATGCAAGTTGCAGATATATTTTCTAGCTATAGTATTATTGCACTCCCTAGGAACCTGGGCATTGCTTCTGGGTTACCTTTCTCCAGGCCTAGGGAGTTGAAATCACTTATATAACCTGTGAGGGTGTTGCATTATGTTTCCATTGATGTCAAATGATTGATGTCAAAGAGTTTATGTCCTATCATAGTATCATTGATGTACTGATTGATGGCCTATGCTATCATAGATGTATTTGATGTCAAAGATGTCAAGTGGTGTAATAGTGATGTATTGTCATGGATTGATGTATAGACAAGATGATGCAAAGGTTGTCATTGTTATCTTTGCATGGCTGATAGTAAGTTCCAAATGCATGAACTCCAAAGTGGTCCTCTTATGGTGAAATCCCTCATAGGAATATGCTTTGTGAAGTCCAAATGGTTAAGTGGTTGAGTCATCCTATATGTGTGGTTAACGAACCCAAGGATTGATTGTGGAATATTGTAATGAATATCCATGAGTTCATAAGTGAGACTATTATAGATGGATAGTGTTCATCATTCCATTTATGGTGATATGTGGAATGTCACATAACTCCTCATGGTTAGAGAGTTATGGCCTTATGAAGTTGCATAACCCTCATGTGTTGTCTAGAATCCCCTAGAAGGTCAAAGAAGTTTAATTATTCAAGAATTTCCTAGTAGAAAGTTGACTAGTCAAAATGGTTAGTCATGGGTTAAGTGGTTGCAAAAAGAAAACAATTAAAAATAAATTACTTGCAACTAGAAGTGGAGAATTTACTATTTGTAGCAAAGTGGGTTAGAAGTGGACAACGTGGTTAAAAGTGGGTTAGCCCCTAAAACAAGGAATTCGTTTAGTGTTGGTTAGATGAGAAAGATACTTGGAGAAGTATAAATAAGAGAGAAAGGGTCTCTTTCTCAAGAAACTTTCTTGATCATATTGAATATCTATACTGGTGGAAGATTCATTGCAGCTATTCATGGATGCATCAAAATTTATGTAAGTCTGAAGTTTTGAAGATGAAAGTTTTGGGGTTCATAAAACCCTAGTTTTCTGAAGTAGTACGCAGGCTGCAATGATCCATGGTGCTTATATACGCAGGATGCAGTGATCTAGGGAAAATACATACACGAGATGTAGGAGATTAGGGTGTGTATAGATGGAGAGAGACATGGAATATTGAGTAAGAGTTGGTGCCAGGTTCCTGGAGTCTGAAGCAAGTTCCAGCTCAGCATTCTATAGGTTGAGATCTGCCACGGAGTTTCTGGTATGGGTACATATTGTCTTGATGTTTAGAATTAAGCATGGTATGGTGAATTCTTGAGTCATTCTTTGTATGGTTGTATTGATGTCTGAATATGGTCACTAGTTGATTGAGTAGTCCAATTCTATTATGTTTGAGAGTTATCCATGATTTGTAATTATGTATGCATGAGGAGCATACATAAGTTGTTGGTTGGCATATATATGTCTTTGATTGGTTATGGTATAGATTGGGTAATGAAAGGAAGAGTGCAGTGACAAGATCAGAAGTTGATGTGATAGAGGAAAAAAGGGTCTAAAGGGATAGAAGGTTGAAGTTTCAGAAACCCTAATTTCTAAAAGTGCATGCAGGCTAACAGTGGGCTAGGGCACGTACATACGAGAGGTACAGTGTAGGAAGGCCACATACATACGTGGGTTTTAGTATAAAATTGTCGTGTACTTTTTGACATAATGGTATCTATTGAGGATTGATTCCTCTTCTCAGTTGGTTTTGAGATTCGCAGGCTGAGTCTTGCATTGAGAGTTGGTTCTCTTGCAGAGTTGTTGCTCTATTTATTTGTGTTCCTTGTGGTGACGACTTATTGATGATGTTTGTTGCTGATATAGGTTTACATACAACTTCTTATAAATTAAAGTAATGAATGATGAGTAAATGTTGATTTCTAACTAAGGTGATTTTGTAAAGGAGTGAAAATAGCCCTATATTGATTCACCCTCCCCTCTTAGTGTGGTCGGTGTGTCCAAAAATAGGTATCAGAAAAGGCCTTCATCATAAGACTTACAATATTGAAGGATATCCATGGACACACAAATGGATGAACATGAAGATAAAGTTCCCCTCTTTGATGAGACAAATTACTCAACATGGAGTGAAAGGATTTCTGAAGGCAAAAGGAAAAGGTATTTGGAATGCATCTATTGGTGGATCAATTCCCTTGAAGAATAAGTCAATGTTTGCAGCAAAAAAGGAAACAAATAAAAATGATGCATTAGCTCTCAAGACCATTTCCAATGGACTCTCAAGTTCCATCAAACAAAGCATGGGAGAATGTACTTCCACCAAGGATCTATGGCTAAATCTAGAGAAGGTATATCAAAACAAAGAAGAAAATTCCATCAAGGACAATGAAGGTAAATACTCTCCAAAATATTATGATGATAATGCTCCTAGTGAAGTTGAAAGTTCTCTTACAAATGAAGAATAAAATATAGTAGAATTTTGTGTAGAAGACGAAGAGTTGTTGAAGCTTAAAGAAATTTTTTTATTTGAACTAGGTGATGTTAGCATGGAAATAGGAAATTATTCAATTGCTTCTAAGTATCTTGAAAAATGAATTAATGAATTCCTAGAAAAGTACCCAAAGCATGTAATGGAACTAAAGAAAATGTTAAAAGAATAAGAAGAAAGTAATAAGACTCAATTACAAGAAAAAGAAGAAGAGGTCAAAAGACTAAAGAATGAAATAGAAGAAAAGAAAAAGGTAGATGATGAGCTTAGCAAAAGTCTTTAAGTTAATGTCAATCTTAAGACCAAAATTGAAGAAGCCAAAAGAATAGAGGAACTATTGAAGAAGAAAGTAAATGAAAAGGAAAAGTCATTCCATAAGTTGGAAGCTAACATTTTTTATCTTAGAAAAAAAGTAGATAAGTCAAACACTCACATCAAGTTCAAGAACAACTCAGCAATATTGGATGAGATCCTAGATAGCCAAAGATCTCCAAATGATAAATCGGGTCTTGGATACAACAAGGAAGCTATACATATTGAATCTTGTACTTCTAAGAAGTATGAGGTAAGTCCTTCATTCCCAAAGGGTGGAAGAAATAATGCAGGTCAACCATCTACACAAAGAAAGGAAACTTTCAAAAGAAGAAATCAAGGAAGACATCAAGAAGCCATCTTTACACCTCAAACCAAATTTAGAAGAGAGACACCTTCAAGGTGGACACCAAAGAAAATGTATGAAAATGTTTTTCATGGTCACTACTACTCATGTAATGAATATGGTCACAAAGCTGTGGATTGCAGACATTATGAAAGAAAATATAATGAAAGGTTTCACAACACCCTAAGGTGTTGGATATGTAATCAAGTGGGACACATTGTTTCTCATTGTCACACCATGAGATGCTACAACTCTAATGGGTTTGGCCACAAATCCTACGATTTTTGGAACAAAAGAAGACAATCCATGAAGAGTGCTTCATATAGCATGATAAGAAGAACACATGAAGCTAGGAAGGAAGACAATATTGAAAATATGGAAGCTCACAGCTCAAGTTATGAGAAGTTAATACACCTTCATAAGCGGGTGAAAAATACTCAACAACCAGAATAGAAAGGAAGCCATGAGGCAAGCTCAAGCTTGACATTTTCAGAAGCATATGCGGGCTCTTGTGGAAGAATTTGTGTACATACTATGTACGATATAACCTATAGATAGGTCGTGTACATACATGAGCTCTCTGTATAACATGTTGCGTATCTATGGTAAAATCCTTGAAAAGAAGGATATGTAGATGAGGTGCAACATGATATGATGATATAACTCTATTTTGAAGGGTCTGAAATGGTTTGTTGCAAGTTTTCATGATTATATGGTTGCATGTATGTTTAGTGAATGTATGGTGTTGACATATGATTGAGTGTTGAAGCATATGCTTGATTCCTATCCTGGATGCATAATACTAACTCTAGAGTATGGATTGAGGAATTTTATGTTGAGGAACAATGTTTCTTATGACACTGAAGTTATGGAACTTTGGTTATGAGATATATCATGATGATGTGATGCTAGAGATGTCATTGATCTATTGAGGCACACTTCTAGTACATGTTTATATATACTATTGGATGCTTAGTATTTGTTGTAGTGAATGGTGGTTAAGTCATATCTATTATGGTACATATGTGAGCTCCATTGATATATCTTATGATGTATTTTTAGAGGCATATTTGTTGGATGTTTTTGGTGCATGCATTTGGAATGTGTTTGAGATACATATTGGGACATGTATTTGATAAGGTGATTATGTTTTACATCATTGATGAGTCATAGCTTGATCCACAATTGATGCATGATTGATACAAACTTGGTTGTTTGGTAGAGGCACTTGCTTGCCACATGGTTTGTGGTTGATATGGCATACATGTATGGGAACACATCTTGAATGTGGTTCATCTTATTGAGGTTTAGTTCATGGGTGATGCACTTTCTTGGTACCGGTGGTGATACATGTTTGGTGCATGGTTTATGCACTTATAGATGGTATATGATTTTGGGTGATAGTATTTGGTTAAACTACATCACTGGTATTATTTTTTTAGCATACACTTTGGTACATGATGTACGGGATAGTTGAGATACTTGTTGTGGTGCTTGTTTGGTACATTATTTGATGCTTAATGGTTCAGATACATACCTTCACACATGGTTTGTGGCACTTGGTTTATGATAGATGCATATCATATGTGATATGACATGGTTAGCATGTTGATGATGTTATTGGTACATTGATAAAGGAACTTGTTGATGATCCTGATATATTCTTGGTACACTTGTTGGCACATATTCTTGGCATATATACTTCAGTGATGAGATCTTATTGTATGGTACTGATGTGCATGGTTTGCACATGGTATGGCACACGATGTACATGGTTGATGTTTTGTTCATGATTCTTTATTCATTGTTGACATGTCCTTTCACTAGAAAATTTAGGTCATTTTGCGATGATTATTTCGACGCTCTTGCGACGTTATGTTGTGGATATTTTGATGAATATAAGGTCTTCCAAACGTCGCTTCGCATGATGTGGCACATGCGACGAACCTGACACAACGTCGCAAGAGAGACGACACTAGGGATTTGTCATAAAAGTGACAAAAAATAAATATCATCACCAAAACGACTAAGTAGGGTCATCATCGAAAGAGAGACAAAGAGGGAAATCATTGCAAGAGTGACTAGCGATGAAAATCGTTGCAAATGAGACAATGTAGAGGTATTTTCGCACTAGAGACATGTTAGAGATATCGTCACAAGAGAGACAATAAAGGGAGATCGTCGCATGCCCAAAAATATAGGCAGATTGTCACAAGATCGAAAATCTGGACAAATTTGCGATGAATCGATTCTAGAAGTGAGTGTCGCAAGAGCGACGAGAACATGGTATTTTGCGACGAAATTTCTATACATTTTTTCGTGACTTGTATAGAAATTTCGTCACAACATTTCAACGACATATATTTATTTGAAAAAAAAAAAAAATTGGTTTTTGAGAAGGATGACCGTACAGATCCATGTCTAGTTGTTCATCCTTCATAATACCAGGAAGTCTCAGTATACCTAGAGATGTTGTAGTGACTAGGAAGAGGATATCTTGGCTTCCTGACACTTTGTAGGATGTAGAGAGGCATGCAAATCTCAATGATACTTTAAGGGAGAGAAAATGGCCTCAAAATTTCTCGAGTTACATAGAGTCACAATTATGAGGAGGAGCAGGTGGTTCCACCAGTGGTGAGGCAGGTGGCCCCACCAAGTACCATCTTAGAAGGAGCCAAATTTTAGAAGGATTCAGGTGTCAATATCTAGTACGAAGGAGAAGCCTCCCAGAATAGTTCATAGGATATCAGACTTCATTGGAGGTTAGCATATGTAGAGGGAGAAGATGGCTCCATATATTGTATAAACTTAGAGGGAGTCAAGTTTTAGAGGCATCATGAAAAATGAGAGTGAGCCTAATATTAGAGAGAGTTGGTTGGCTCATAGGGAGAGTCAATCATTCATATGAAGTTCCCCCTCAGGTTCAGGTGGGATAATGACATCTTCCAGGACTGACAAATAGTTGTCATGAGTTGACGAGGCTAGACATAGGCTTTAGATGCATGAATATTCTAGGATATGTGAGACCTCATATGAGGATCCACTTGTTTTAGTAGGATTTTCTACAGTGACATAGGAGGAAGCCAGATAGTAAGACTGGGGTATGGGTTTTGCCTTAGTTATAGAGGGAGTATCTAGTGAGGCAGAATGGACAATAGGGTTTTCTTCAGTGATAGAGGGAGATGTCCTCGAAGTTTGAAATGGAACATCTTATTTGGATGTACTATTTATTGGGATTAGAGATGTGACAAAGATCAGATGAGATCTTCCTCAGTCAAGGGATACTAATGAGAAAAAAAATTAAAATTTGATTTTTGAGCCAATTATAAAAGGATTTTTGAGCAAAAGAAATTCCCAAACATATATAACATTTATTAATAAAAATTCAGGAATAAAAAACTTACAATTAGAATTACAATTCAAGGACACTGACAGTTGTAGATAAATAATAAAATGATATTTTCCACAATAAATGAAAAATTTTAATTTATATCTGCCAGGGCAAATGTAGAACCAAGACACAATATTCTACTTAACTATCCAGATTATGAATCAACAGTTGCACACAAAGAAAAATCAATCCTTTTCCAGAACTCAATACTCTTGTCAATGACAGGTCAAGAATCAATTATAATTATGTAGTGGATAACTGCATTGACATGACTTTCTTTACAATGTTTAAAGATGACTAGATCAAAGTTAAAAATAAAAATTAGGGTTTAACATGGTTTCACATATAATTAACATCCCATTATAAAAGTTGGAGTGCATTGATGGGGGTCATAAATAAACAAAATTAGTGATTTTAAGGGAAGCACAACTTTTGGGTGGTATATATACACTATATGCATGCACATAATGGGGGAAATATCTATGATAACCTCTTTTGGTCAATTTCAAGGTTTAAATAAGTCGATTCCAACAAGTTTGAGGTCATGTGATGATGGAAAGCAACTTCAAATGAGGGTTATGCATGCCAATTGTGATGTATTCATGTGTAACTACTAAAAATGGTGCAAGTGAGAAATTTTAATGTGATAACACCCTCATTCTCAAGACTATAGCCTATTGATGAATGCCACCTACAATTATACATGTGTAGGATTTGTCAACTATTTTGGGTGGAACAAGGTGCTATGATTTCACACTAAGGAGGTCATCCAAGTGAAGTTGTTGCATGGATAGATTGTTGGTAAGCATGTGCAACATAAGAAAAGTGTTTCCATGCTAGGAACCAATTGGTCCTAGTAGAAGGAGGTCATTCACACATACTCTTGTTGGATTCACACTGAACAATAAAACCAAAATTCTACTTGGATTCGTTAACTTCCAAGATAGATTGTATCCAACTTTGAAAATGCAACAAACTTTCACTCTAAAGATGGGAATGAATTCTGAGTAAAGAGTTGGATCTTAATATTTCTTAGAGATTAGAGTCAATGAGGATACTTTTGTAATGAAGGAAAAAAAAAGCTAGTAACCAGAGATAAATACATAGCAAGAACTCAAGCCAGTAACAAAATCCAACATTCATAGTTAGATCCATGTTCAAGAGAAACTGAAAGATGACACATTGTTCTAGATTGGTCCTCTAATATTTTGGAGAACAAAAAGCCTCTCAATGGGGAGGCCTGATTTGAAATGGATCTGAACATGAGAATGATTGTAAGAATCAATACCTACAAGTGTAATTTAAAAAATAATGAATGCTATATAATAAAGGACAATGCAAATTTTATAAATTAAATGAGGGTCGAAGAAGAAAGTAAAACAAAATGATGAAGGAGAAATGGGAAGAAGAGGAAGAGACTAAAGGTCGGGTCTCTTGACTCATTACCCCAATATCTCTATTTTGTCCTTGTGGCCAGCTGACTCTCAAAGGGTGTTTTGGCCAAAGAGGAAAGTATGTACAAAGATCCATGAGTTACATTGTAACCAAAGATTCTCAAAATGATAATTGAGTAACCATTGAAATTTGTTTTTACCATTTGGGTTCCTAGAGTAAACATTATGTCATTGTATGACATCTCGTTTATGTTAAATTAATTGAATATAAGTTGGATTGGAGTTTAATTAAAAGAACAACTAGTGTCCTATACAAAAGTTATTTAAGATGAGATACTAACATGCTATGTCTCATATACAATATGTAGAAATGATGGAGTAACTAGTGAGGGAAATGGATCCACTTGCTAAGATCCCTTTGGCATA